>CAUYQV010147220.1:0-11333 GCA_963574575.1 Galagoides demidoff
TGTTCCCCTCTTTGCTGCTCGCCCTGCGCTGCTTATCCGTGGAAGGGTGCCACGCGGAAGGGATTCAACAAGCCCATTCTCACCTGAAATCACCAGGAGAGTTGACTCAGGGGTGCATCTCCTCCGCCATCTTGCTCCGCCTCCTCCGGTACATTTTATTTTCTTTGAATGAATCCTACTTGGAGTTTGTAGAATTTTTAAATTAGCAGCTTGATCCTTTTAATAATTTTAGAGAATTCTTAGCATCATTTCTTCTTATTACAATATCTTTCTTCCTATTCTTTTGGAACTCCAATTATATAGAAATAATCATTTATGTGGTCAGAGTTTTCATCACTTATATTAGACTTCTTATTCTCTTTTGAAATGTATTCATTCTTTCAATTGTTCATGTTTACGTTCACTTATTTAACTAATGCTGTCTTCATCTGTGTCTAATCTCAATTTCAACTTATTTATTGTTTTTAACTTTGATTATATGATTTATTTTATTTTTCCTTTTTTTATTAAGTCAAATACATATAGCTCATGAATACATTTATGCATATGTGGAGTACAATGTGTTGATTTATTTTTATACAATCTGACATAGTTACATCAAACCAATATAGCTTTTGCCAACAAACCAACATAGCTTTTGCCTCACTTACATGATTATTGGCTGTGTGATTTAATTTCATAATTTCCTTTTAAACATTTACTTTAAAGCTCTATTTAGGGATAATATAGATAATTATATAATAAATTAAGGTGTACAGTTTGATGGATACTGCTACATGTGTACACTATTGACACCACCATCAGAAATCAAGAAAACAGATGGGCTACCTCTCCTGAGTTTTCTTGTGCCACTTTGCAATCCCTGTTTGGTGTCCCTTGTTTCTGCCACCATCAAGGAGACACTTATGTGCTTTGTCTCCCAAGAGACTAGTTTGCAACTTCTAGAATGTATAAAAATTCAACCAAACAGTACCTACTCTTCTTTTAACTGTTTTCTTAAGGCAAAATAGATACAACATACAACTTGACATTTTAAACATTTTGAAGCATAGCATTCAGTGGCATTGAGTGCATTTACGTTATTGTGCAACCATAACCAATACCCATCTCCAGAATTTTCATCATCCCAAACTAAAAAACTCCGTATCGTCGAACACTAACTCTCCATTCTCTCCTCCTCCCTCTAACAATCTCTATTCTAGTTTCTGTTTCTATGAATTGATTATTCATAGAAGAAACTCCATGTATTTGTCCTATTGTGTCTGGCTTCTTTCTCTTACTCAAGATTTAACCAGGTTGCAGCCTATGTCAGAATTTCATTCTCATTTTAAGACTGAACAATACTTCATTGTACATATGTATACATCACATTTGGGTTTATCCATTCATCAGGCAATGGAGATTTGAGTTGTTTCCAATTTTTGGTTAATGTTCTATGAACATTGGTTCAAAGTATCTGTCCAATCCCTGATTTCCACATTTTTCCCAGAAGCAGAATTACTGGATCACATAGAAATTCTAATTTTAACTTTTTTTTTCTTTGAGGAATCACCATACTATTTACCACAGTGGCTGAGTCATTTTACATTCTATCCACAGTAGAATGTAAAAGGGCTCCAATTTCTCCATCTAGTGCCAACATTTATTATTTTCTGTTCTTTTTTTTCATTTTATGATAACCATTCTAATAAATGTGAAGTGGTATCTCATTGTGGTTTTTATTTGAATTTCTCTGGTGATGTTGAGCATCTTCCTGGCCTTAATGACCATTTGTATATCTTCTTTGGAAAGATGTCTACTCAAATCCTTTGCTTACCTCTCAACTGGGTTGTTTACATTTTGTTTGTTGATGTGTACTACTTTTTGGCTGTCTTCTTTTACTTGGCCTATTTTGCTACTGCATAACAATAGTTCCTTGTTTTTTAGTGCTGAGCAGTATTTTATTATATGGATGTAATTGGGTGGTGCCTGTGGCTCAAAGGAGTAGGGAGCCAACCCCATATGCCGGAGGTGGCGGGTTCAAACCCAGCCCCAGCCAAAAACTACCAAAAAAAAAAGTATATGGATGTAATCACAGTTTGTTTAATCATTCATATCTTAATAAATATGTAGGATGTTTGCTGCTTTCAGTCTGGATTAAGTTCTTCCCCACAACCCTGACAAGATCCTTCTTAATATTCTACCCAGTGCAGGACAGTTCTTTAGGTATCTTACATTAACCTTATTTGTTCCCTCTTTCTCAATTGTAGTCTCAAGGACAACCACAAAATGTATTGAGGATGCAACATCCTAAGTAAAGTTAACTGGCTAGAGCAGCTGTTCCTGCTGAAACCGAATGCCCTACAATGTTCAGCCTAGCAAGCCACATTGCCTCCAGGATATAACTCCATCTGCCCTGAGGAACTTTCCTGACACTTGGGAGATTGGCTTGTCATGAATCCCAGGCTTCTGTTGTCCCTTGCTACTTATTTTTAAGTAATAAACCTACTTCTTGTAATGTTCTATATGACCAGACTTGTGCAAGTAATAGAAATTGGCCTGGCCCAGGGTGTGCTGGGTGAGGTATTTAGAGTCTTTCCCTGGAACTAATACCTGTGCACAGTGAGTCTGTTTCACGTCCAATGTCCTGTAACTCATTAGATTTTCCAGTCTGTTGAGTGGGCACAGGCACTGTCCCCAGCCCTTGCATAAGTTCCAAATAATTTTCTCTCTTTTTTCAGGTTATTTCTTCCCATCTGGGATAATTTTCTCACATGTATGTATTGATTAGTTCTTTGTTGAATACTCAAGGTGGGAGTCATATGCAGATATGCACAGTCCTACTCATCATTCCGTGGGTTGCTCTATCTTTTCTAGGACTCCACCCTGTAAACGCTATGCTCCTTGGTCTCCCCAGACTTTCAGTCCAATCTGTTCCATTCCGTGGGTCTCTCTGGCTGCTCTTCAGAGTCCCTTTCCTGAGCCGCAGCCTGGAATCTCTCCCTAGGCAGTAATATGGGCAATTGTTGGGCTTCCTTTGTTATCATTCCTAACTCTTTATTTTTTATTTTTTAAATTTTGGCTTAATATGAGCGTACATATGATTAGGTTACATTGTCTGTGTTTGTAAGGTAAAAGTCCAACTTTAGTTGTGTCTTTCACCAATGAAATGTTCTATATACCACTAGATTGCATTCATTAAGTGGGAACTTATTAAACTCCCCTCCTTCTTGAACTCGATTGAGTTTTTCTCTCATGTGGGCATGTAGTTGTTGTTCTACTAGTTTCAACTTAGTTCTGAGTACACAGGATGCTTGATTTTCCATTCTTGTGATACTTTACTAAGGAAAATATTCTTCAAATCCTTCTAAGTAAATAAATACAAAAGAGACAAAGTCTCGATCTTTTATATGGCTAAGTAGTATTCCGTGGTATACCACAGTCTATTAATCCATTCATGGGTTGAGGAGCACTTGGGTTGTTTCTGCATCTTTGTAATTGTGAATTGAGGTGCTATAAATTCTAGTGCAAATGTCCTTCCAGTAGAATGATTTTATTGTCTTCCTGGTAGGTAGATGCCTAGTACTGAGATTGCAGGATAAAATGGAAGGTCTACTTTTAGTTCTTTGGGAATTCTTTATGTTTCCTTCCAAAAATGCTGTATTAGTTTGCAATTCCCCTGCTGGGGCATTGGTTTTTCCCCTCTTTCTGCACCCATGCCAGCATCTGCAGCATTGGGACCTTGTAATGTGGGCTCTTCTTTCTGGGGTTAGGTGATATCTCAAAGTGGTTTTGATTTGCGTTTCTCTGATAATTAGGGACAATGAGCATTTTTTGTATGTGTTTGTTAGTCATTTATCTGTTCTCTTGGGAATGATTCAGCTCATGTCTCTTGTCCAGGGAGTAATGGAGTTGTTTGTTCTTTTCTTGCTGATTTGTTTGAGTTCTTTGTAAATTCTAGTTGTTAGCCCTTTGTCATGTGAATATCTTTTCCCCTTCTGAAGGTTATCTATTTGCTTTGTTGATGTGTCCTTAGCTTTTGCAGAAGCTTTTTACTTAATCAGATTCCATTTCTTTATTTTTGTTGTTGCTGCGAATGCCAGTGAGGTTTCTTCATAAATTCTTTTCCTATGCAGATACCATTAAGAGTTTTCTCACACTTTCCTCTGGGCTTTTTATTGTTTATGTCTTAGGTATCACTATTCTTCATTTCTTGGTCTCCAATGTCTTGAAAACCATCTTTTCTCATATATTTGTCCATTTAAAAAGTGCTTTCAAGTGAGAGGTCAAATCTGATTCCCTTTGCTCTGATTTAGTCTCCAGAAGAATCATTGAATTCTGTAATTGCTGTTTGCTTCTTTTTTATTGATTTTCTTTCTCTGGTGAGATTTAATATCTTGTCATCTGTAGTTTTGAACAGATAAGTCATAGCAATTTTAGAGTCCATTTCTGATAACTTCAATATCTTAATCTATGAGTTTATTTCTTTCTTCTCCTCCACCTCCTCCTCCCTCTTGGAACTATTTCAGGATTGGAATGTGATTTATACTTGAGCTCTAGATGTCATCTGTAGAAAAGTTATGGAGATGCTGGATAATGTCATATGTCTTCATAGATTATTTGATATAATGCAATTTTTGCTAGGCAGTTAAAGAAGGGGGCAGATCACAAAATTGCTATCTGGGAATGTATAAAATTTGGACTCCCATATTTTAACTATGTTCATTTCTGCTTTACACCTATCAGTGTGAAATCCTTCAAAAGTCCAGACTATGAGCTTGGGTGTTTATATAAACATAAGGTTTCCTTTATTCTGTGGACCCATATTTCTTTGCATACATAGTCCTATGAGATTCCCCAAAGCTCTGCTTAGTCTCTCATCTTCTCAGAGGCTCCTTTTCTCTATTCAGCCTCCCCTGGTGCTGTGCTTCAGAAACCATGGCAAATGCCCCGGAGGGAGACATGGAGTGAGTGTTGAGCTCACTTGCTAAGTTCTTCACTCCTCTCTGGTACTTTTGCTTTTTTTGAAATCTCTGAATTCCAAGTTTTATCTCTCCCAATTGGTTAATCCCAATTGCCAAAAATTTTGTTGAGTTCGTTGATCTTCTTTAAAGCAGCTTTTGTTTGACTGTTCAGACTCTAGTCCCTTGCAGTTTGGTTACCAGCAGATGCCTTGAGAGGAAAGGCCATGGGCTCATCTCAATATGTTCCTTGTCTTTATGAGATTTTGATTCCTTAAATCCTGTATTTCTTGATAATCCCATGAAGTCTTGAAACAGCTGTGTTTGTGTGTGTAAGTGCATGTGCACATGTGTGTTTGTGTTATAAATCTGTTTACTGCTGGTGAGAGGTTCAGTCAGATAAATCTCCTGAATTATAGCTGCAAGGAGAGAGTCATGATGGTGTTTTGAATTTCATAGTTTTTACTCACTAGTTGTATGGTTTTTGAAAGTTTCTTAAGCAGAAGATATTTTTGCTTTCTTATTTTTAGACTAGTCTATTTTATAAAGCTAGTACAATATAATGCAGGATGATATTTTGAAAGTGTCATGTAACTTAAAAAATTCTATAAACTATGATTATAAGTTGCTGATAGCACTAATAATAACAACAATAACTAGAAGGTAACATTTAAAACTCAAATAATTATCATCTATGGTGCATAATCTAATGTATACAACAAATAACATACACTTACAACCACCATCACAATAAATATATAACATATTTATTTATATCCCTGATGCAAAATATCATTGACTGTAATCTTTTTATTTTATATTTATTTTGATTTAGCATTTTTTGGAATTCTAAGCTTATCATCGTAAAAATAAGACTGAGGGCAGAAAGATGCAACAAGCGCTTCCGTGTTTTATTCTTTTACTTTGTTTGGATGCTTATTATGATTATAATCAATGTTACCACCCCTAAGAGATATGACATTGTTTAAAGTACCATATCCTCTCTGAGCCTCATGCATTTCAACTAAAGATTAGTGATAAAGGTGCTTTCCTTATAGAATTATTGAGTAAGATAATACAGAAACCTCTGTGAGTTGACCACCCAAGCAACTGTAAGAAAGTGATCAACATACAGAGGTTGGTCAACATAGGGAACTAGGCCTACTGTACTGATACCTACATGTAGTGTATGTCCAGTCTATGAAAATTAGGCCAACTTAAAGAGTTGGTCAATGTAGGGAGTTGGTCAACTACAGAGAGTTTCCTGTATATGTTAAACTCTTTTTTTTTGTTTGTTTTTCTTTAGCATAGTGGAATGAATGTCTACAAATCTGGACTAGGAACTTCCTGGGGAGAGGAGGATTTAGTGGCCTGTCCCCCTCTGCAGAGCACATTTATATGTTAAATTCTTTTTTTTTTGAGACAGAGCCTCAAGCTATCCCCCTGGGTAGAGTGCCATGGCATCATAGCTCATAGCAACCTCTAACTCCTGGGCTCAAGCGAGTCTCCTGCCTCCACCTCCCAAGTAGCTGGGACCACAGGAGCCCGCCACAATGCCCGGCCATTTTTTGGTTGCAGCCATCATTGTTGTTTGGCGGGCCGGGCGGGGGATTCGAACCTACCACCTTAGGTGTACATGGCTGGCACCTTAGCCGATTGAGCCACAGGCACCAAGCCTATATGTTAAATTCTTAACATCATGCTTAAGATGTAGATATCATTCAAAATTCATGCCCCTGCCTAGCACTTGATTTTCTACAAACATTTTTAAAAAGCATTTCAATTCACATAGAGCAGCAGTTATCTTATTTCCAGAATTGTAGGACACTTGTGGATCTAAATTGCCATGAATGATAGACTAATACTTTGCTTTCAATTTGCATAATGTGATCTTGGAACTTACAGTATCTCAAGTACTTGAATTGTCCTGCCCTTGGTGCCTCAAAAATAAAAACATGATATTCTGTCTTCATATGCCTGAAACTCTTGATCTATTTGGTCTTCATAAATAATCCTTATGCTTTCTTCTAGGTAATTTCAAATATACTCTGCTCAAGAACACTCTTTCTAACCAAGTACAAAACACACCATTCTGGGAACTTCTTAAGTCATTGCACAAACATGCCATTTAGTGAAGACAATTTTTCTACACGTGCTTTTCCTGGCCTCCTCCCCACTATAAACTCTGCTCCTCAAAACGAAAGGTTACTTTCTTCATTGCTGAATTTTCAAGGCCTAGCTAAATGTTTGGCACATAGCAAATACTTGTGAAATGTTTGTTTCAGGCAAAAAAATTCTAGAAGGAATGAATGAGTGAATAGATAAATTCTACAGTCTTAATGCACTGTTACACAACTTTAAAAGAGTCTAATCTGATGTATGTTAGGCAGCTCCAACTAAAGCCATGATTTCCAACCCAATCTTCTGGGAAGCATTCAAAATATAAAATGCCTGCAGCTCTTCCCCAGAGATTCTGACTGACTTAGCTTGGGAAGAGAGTGTTCTGAAATTTGTGTTTTTGTAAAGTTTCCTAGGAGATAAAGTGTTGTTATATTTGAGAAGTGCTGATCCAATTCATTCTCCTTCCATAAGAAATACCAGATAGTAATATTTGATTAACATATGTATTGGTTCTTTATTTGTATAGGAAATTACAACTAGGACAAGAAAAGTAGAAATAAACATAGAATTGGTTGAAAAGTATAAATGGTACATTATATGTGTGAATGTTATTTACTATATTTTTAAAGGAAAATTGTCAGACACCTGGAGTATAAAAAAAGCTTCTCCAATTTGAAAAGTCATTTAAATCTAAATGCTAAGTGTACAAACGTAACATTTCATTTGGTTTCTACAGAAACTCAAATCATATTAAAACAAAACCGTCATACAAAATTTTAGATTTTGTCTGTGACTACTGGGATGAACAGTCAGGTAACCAGAATTTGAACCCTGGATCTATCACTTTTTGCTCTCTTATAGGGGACAGCCTTTTCTAATTCTGAGTCTGGTTTCATTATGTGTAAAGTTAGGGACCCTGTGAAATACATATCATTTCATTTCCCCACTCATTGAACCTTGGAAAGGTCAGCTTCATAGGATTTGCATGAGTGGCTTTCCTTGGTTGAGTTTTCTGGGAAGCAAATGGAGCTTAGTTGCAGGTTATTTATCAGGGAGATTCTCTTGGGGAGGGAAAGGAAGTAGGATTTTGTAAGGGCCAAAGCTGAGGTGTGAGGCATAATGATAACTCCAGGCACCTCCATGGAGAATTCTAAAGTTAAGCTGCCATCAGAGACATTTCCATGTTGCTTTTACATGGCCAGGTCTATATACCTAAGCCTTGACTGTTTATTGGGTTTGGGCCCCATAAGAAGTGCATAGCCTCAGTCTAAGCTGCTCTCTACAGCTGGAGCAGACCTGGAGTGTCTGGGAGCACACCCAGCAGTCTGAAAAGCAAGGCCTTCCTGGAGGGAAATCCAATGGAGCTGTCATGCAGAAGCTCCCGAGTGTCAAAGGAGCCCATTGGTCAATTTAATAAACCAAGCAAGCAAAGCACAGACTGTTAGACCACCTGAATTCTAGGGCTGAGAGGCTGCCTGAAAGATCACTGAATCTAACCCATGACAGCACAAAAGTGGACACAAGACCCAGAGGTGAGAGGGGGCTTACCCAACATCACACAGCAAGGTAGAGCGGTGCTGGCATCAGAACTCGACCTGGGACTTTTCCCATTGCTTTGTCATATCCTGAGAAAGGAATGTCACAGGGGTTATAAGTGAAGTTTTGGGGTCAGAAATTTTAGGTTTGTATGTCAGTTTTGCTGCTTGATGGCTTAATGTGGGGAAAGTTTCCTTTTGACTTCAACCTCTTGTTCTGCCATAACTATGAAGGTTCATCTTTAGGGTGGACGCAGTCAGCTCTGTCTCTTGCTGAGACCACATATCCCAATTACAAGGTAGATTTTATTCTTTCCATTCCTTGAAGATGGGATGACTTGCAATTGTTTCTAACAGTAACTTCAGTGGAAAGAATACTTCCAAGTTCTCAAGTAGCCTGTAAAAAGTCTGGTAGCTTCTGACTGTCTCCCTTGAAATGCTTGCTTGGGGAAGACAATCACCATATAAGTAGTTCCACTTCCCAGGAATCTTCAGGGTGGGAGGAAGCTCAAATTAGCTATACGGAGAGGTGTTGTGAGGAAAGAAATGTTTGACCAGCCCCCAGACACCCCAGCCATTCTGACTCAGGTACCACATACCACATTATGGTACCATAATGGGAAATGTTTATTGCCCCTCCAGCTTCTCAAAGAAGCCTTCAGATGACCTAGCTCCAGTGACTGAAAACACATGAAAGGTCCCAAGTGAAAGGTCCTCAGCTGAACCCAAGGGATATGACCACACACATACACACATTATCTCTTTAGCTCATGTAATTAACACAGGTCATATTAAAAGAACTCAATATATTTAATAAATGAATACACTGGTATGCAAATTCTTAAGTTCCCATCTCAAATACTGCCACATTATAAATAATTCTTTTAGTATGTGTATATTCTAGAGATGATATCTGCCTTATATCATTTCTTATACAGAGCTTAGTATGCGTCCTAAATTCTCCTTAGAACATGTGCATATATATAAATTATTATTCCCAATAATCATATAATGTAATATATATATTTATATCATAAAATAGCATTATTATCCTTATTTTATGCATGAGGATATTTAAGAGGTGGCCAAAATCACATAGCTAGATTATGGTGAATTTGAATCCAGACAGTATAACTTTAGCATTGATGCCTTTAACCACTGAGCAATCCTGCCCCCTAACAGTACGTATAATCATTGAAAGAGGGTCTAATCTCTTAAAATAACAAATTCCTGGAAGAAAATAGATTATACTTTTTTCTCTTTGTGCCTATGTCATGTAGCAAGGAATCAAGATAATATTATATTAGAATTATATATATTATATTATATTAGAATTGTGAAAAGAAAGGGGGGAAGAAAGAAAGGAAAAGAGGAAAGAATAAAGTATTAAAATGGAAAGGGAAAGAGAGAAAGTTCTGGAAGGGAGAAGTTTGCTAAAATTCTAGAAGGGAGATATTTCCGAAAATTCTGCAAGGTTAAACAGTAAAATCAAAATGAGAGCAATTTTATTGAAGCTGAAAGATCAATAGGTCCATTTGAACAGCTAGACACTAGAGTGTTTAATTTAAATACCTAAATGGATTTTCTTAGTGATAATGTCACATGTTTATTGCCCTCCGGCTCTCATTGTTAATTTCTTCTCTGCCCATATGTTTCCAGGGTAGAATGCAGCTTTGCTGGGATAATGTTTCTCACTTAGCCTTGGGGTGGACATTCTATCCTCTCTGAATGACATTCTGATGGCCACAAGCACCTTGGGAAGGAATCATATCACTGAATTCACCAGGGTGTCTTAACAGATAAGCTAAATTCTGCATATAGCAATTAATACAATCACTCAATTAGATCAATCATTTATTTAAAATTCCTCTGGGTCCTTTAGTCTTAAGACATGATTTTCAAATCTATGCTTATTTTATTACCTACCTAGTTATGGGTTCCCAGCCAAATAGCTCTTGACATTTTGCTGGGGGAAATGATGAGGCTTTAAAAAGTGCAAAGGGAATAGCTCACTTTTACTGCAGTGACTCTGTCCCCCTACAGGAAAAGAATATGGAGAAGGGTGAGTCGTGAGCAATGGGAACCATGATGTCTATTCTTTGGGTACCAGTGGTGTACTACTCACCCAAGAATTGTAAGTAAATAGGCTCAGCTGAAAATGAATTCCGCGACTGAGCTTGAGAGGTAAAGAAAAATGCATTCAAAAAAGACATGTATCATAGTTATTTGACCAGGAAATATTGAATACCTTCTACATTGCAGGCCCTGTCCTAGGAGTTAGGAATGCAGCAGTGAAAAGAGAATTGTTAAGTTACTAACTTTCCTGACTGTTATTATACTTGAGAGGTTGGATAAAATTTAGGGAAGGGATCTATTTATTCAGAGTTCATTGACTATGCATGACTCTTGGCTGAGGGAACTTCAAAGTGTTTCTTAAAGAAGGAATATGGAAAATGAGTTAAATCACTGCTGCACAAATTTCCACATGCATCAGATTCGCCTGGAGGTCTTATTCAAACACCAATTGCTGGATCCAATGCTGGCATTCCTGATTCTATAGGACTGGGATGGGATTGGAATATTTGCACTTCTGACAATTCCCAGTGGACTGTGCAGCTGCAGGTCTGAGTGACATAATTTGAGAATTATGGAATTGGATGGTAGAACTTAAAGCAAGAATCCCAGTTAGAAGAGCATTGTAAAAAGGCACTTTACCTAACAAATGCAATTAGTGTAA
>CAUYQV010147226.1:0-14160 GCA_963574575.1 Galagoides demidoff
CCCTGAAAATAAGCCCTAGTGTGTCTTCTTGAGAAAAAATAAAATATAAGACAGTGTCTTATTTTCAGGGAAACACGGTAGGTTCTTCTGCTAAATCTCTCCCCACTCCAGCCTCTCCTCTCCATCCCACCACTGCCGCCAAGTATGTCATGCTCCCCTTGGATAAGCACACTGGTGCCTTTCCTCCCAGCAATCTGACCCTGCCCAGCCCCTTTCACAAATACAAATCCAAAACTCTTCAGCGACTCCTGCCACAGTAAGCTTTGCCTGGAAACACAAGTATGTCTGACAAACATTTCTTAAAAAACTCGAATGTCCATCTGTATTAGTCTGGGTTCTCCAGAGAAACAGACCCAATAGAAGGCACATGTGTGTGCGCGTGTACATGTATAGACACCAAGGTTTATTTTCAGGAATTGGCTCCTGTGATCCTGGGAAGATTCTGTGCCACAGTGTCAGTTTCCAGGCCACCTGCCAGCAGAAGTCCTCCCTGTCCAGGCGAGGTCAGTCTTTGTCCTCTTCAGGCCTTGGCCAAAACCTGCCTACATTCTGGAAGTAAGCTTCATTCAAACTACATCAGTCTACTGATATACATGTTAATAACACCTAAAGAATATCTCACAGAAACATCCAGACAGAAGTTTGACCAAATACACGAGCACCTCGGCCCAGCCAAGATGATACATGAAATCAACCATCACACCGTCTTTGTTCTGTAAGGACAGGGTTGAGGCCTTCGGAAGGACTTATCTCCCCCCTGCACAACTAGCGCAGACTCCTCTTGGCTGCAAGCAAAGCATACTATACTTCAGAGCTGGGGAGATGCCCGGGGTCATCTGATTGTCAGTCCTCAAAGCAATGGGAAGAAAGAGGATGAGAGAGAGTCTAGGTCTTGGACAAATGCACGTAATAATCCATTCGCTGAGAAGGCAAGGTGTGCTGTGCATCAGTTCAGTACCTACTTAAAACAAGAGCAGCATGATGTAAATGGTGGGGTCCCCTACAATGCGGGACCTATCAAGGAGTACTTACCATTGAGCAGAACGCAGTCCCTGCTGAGTGCCAGGACCTGTGCCGCACAGGTGACACAGTGTGTATATGTGTGTGTGGGTGTGGGTGGGTGGGTGTTCTTACCAGGCAGAGGCCTAAGGACAGATGTGCAGGGGGGAGAGGAGGACATAGGGGTAGCAGTGACCTGTCCTGTGGTTGTGTCTCCATGACTAGCACATAACTTCTACTAAGGCTGTCTCCTTATCTGGAGTGATTTGGGGCAGAAGAATAAAGATGACGAAGGGAACTGGCCCCCAAGACCCCTCCATAACTTGGAAGTACCTCCATTTATACACACAGAGTCTTACTTTGCAGATGAAGAACCCCAGATGCCTATGGAAATGTCCTGATTAAAGTCATATGCGATAGGTGGAGCTCAGCTTTAGACCAGAGCTAACACACAGATTACTCTTTCCTGTACCCACTGCCCTCCTCTCTTTCTCCACCAGAGAGCCACCAAAGCACTCTGAGCCTCTGGCACCCACAGAGAGCCTCAGGGAGAGAGGACTGTAGCGGCAGGATGCAGTCCTAAAGAGGGTGCAACTTTGACTCCTTCAGATCCATCACCCTTCTCGCTTCTGTACCAGTCTCTTCTTACAGCCAAGCCCCCGTGCTCAGGAGGGACCTCCATCAGCAAAGGCTGCTATAAATATTGCTGTTCTTGGGTTTATGGCAAAATGTGTCCCCTCGGACCTGAGGACTCATTTAGAGAAGCATCACATTACAACTGTGAGTGGGGTTTGCATGTGGTGATCAGGTAAATATGAATGGAAGCATCACGCCCAATTCAAAGCATCTTCTAGATGCATAAACACAGCGACCACAGCCAATCCTTCAGCCACTATGAGAGGATGTAAGGAAAGAAGAACAATATTTTTCTTTAAAATGTGGAGTAAAGAGATACCCTGAAGTTATAATTTTAAATCCATTCCTCAGCCTCAAAAGAGAAAAACAACTCTACTCCTTAAGAAATAAATAAGCAAAAATAGCCTATACCTGATCTGGTCTGCAGAGGCACCAAGACCTCCCTCCACTGTCAGAATTATTTAGGGAAAACAATCTCTGGCATAGGCTGAATGCTCATAAATTCTCTGGGATGAAGCACTAAAGCTACTCGCCGGCCCTGGCACGGCCCCTCCTCGGGACACTGGTTTATGTTAGTAGCAGGTAGAAGGCCTGATTCAGCCATGTGGTCAGGCTTTTCTTATGCAGGAGGCTCAAACAATAAAGAAGGTCATATTACAGGTCTCCTTTCCACTTTGTTGCCTCTGGAATGCTACCTCCCTCCCCAGGTCCTGGGAAGGCTTCACTCCACCCAGGGACACAGAGGTTGATGGGCACCACTGCCCACCTTCCCTCCTGTACAATGCCTCCAGTCTGTGTAGATCCCACTGCACCCATAGCCCTACACAAGTGCCTGGGAGATGGAGGGAAGTGCGGTCAGCTCAGAACCCTGAGGAGCTCTACATGCATTTGGAGGGGATACCAACGCTGGAACCACATGGTCAATGCTCCCCGAAGACCAATGACTAGGGTGTTGTCTTGGCATCCTTTCACCTAAATCCTGAATTTTTCAGGTTTTCTTTTTTCTATAGCTGAGTCTAGTCAACCCACCCTCCTTGCCCCCAACACCCTTCAGCAACCACACCTCTTATAAGCTCTCCCCAGCCTTCCCAGGTCACAGCATGCAGAGAAAACAATGCTCTCTAGATGAGGTATCAACTTAAACAGGAGGCTATCTGTACGTAGAGGCCATATGCCCAGCCTTGGGCACCTCTAGGGCTGAGGGGCCAAACCAGCATGTATGTCTTCAGCTGGGAGCACACCAGCAGGACTTCCAGACATTAACAAGGTCCACAGGGAGACACTCAGAGACATGCATCAGGAAATAACATAGGTAGCTTTCAGGAATGAGTCCCCTAACTGTATTCAGTGTGCTCTGAAATTCTATTCTATCCTGCAGGTGACCCTTGCACAACTCAGGAGTTAGGGACACCTATCCCCTCCTTACAATCCAAAATCCATATATAACTTTTGACTCACCCAAAACTTAACTACTAGTAGTCTACTGTTGACTGGAAGCCTTTCTGATAACAAAAACTGTCAACAAATATATTTTATGCATTCATGACATAGCTAATTTGTTCTTAATTTTTAAAGTATTTCTAGGCTATGTAGTTTGTGAATTCTCTTCATATTATCACAAATCTCAAAAAAAAAATCCATTATGTTTATTGAAAAAACATTCTGTGTATAAGTGAACCCACACTCTCAAGCCCACGTTCAAGGATCAATTCTTTTATTCTATTCCTATTCTATCCCTTAAAAATCCCATTACATTGGGTAGGTAACCAATCAAGGTTTTGACCCAGTTTGAAAATCACTGGTCTGCCAGATTTCTAGGACTGGCATATTGAGGAACTCCAAGGCCAGGCCTAGCCCTCCTCATTTCTTGCCAATCTCCTTTACTCCAGATCCTGAGGCTTTTAAAGAATCCAAACTCTCATCCCTTCCAAAACTCTACACCTGCCATCACCCTGTCTAGCCAGCCCTTTCCACTTCTACACCTGAATAACACCTGTATCCCCGCCCCCCGCCCCCCCTAGAGTGACTACTGATTGCTTATCTTGCTTATTTGGCTTCTCCTCTGGCCTAGGGCATTCCAGGGGGGCTGTGACTGTCCTTCTTAGCTCTATGCCCCAGAAGGGACCAGCCTGGGGCAGATGGCAGGCAATGTTGCTGAGTTTGTGCCAAGTGGAGAATCAATAGAGAAAGTCAACTACCACGGCATGAGAGGATAATCTGCCAGGAAGGTGAAGCACAGGCTGAGAACCTGCATTCGCCTGGAGTTCTTCCCTTTCTGAGCAAAAGAGTCACTACCCAAAACATAAAAGTGACTGCTTTAGGCTGGCATCTCTGACCAATGGGCCCTCCCTGGATCCTGTTCCCACAGTCTTGCTTCTGAGTCATTTTCCAATAGGTAAATCAACCTTATCAGGCCCAGAACCACTGATCTTTCCACTCAGACCTCCCATCAAGTTACCTTGAACAGGTAACCAATCAATGGTTTTGATTGCCCGAGGCTGGGCACAGAGTCTCTATGCACAGACAGCATTACTCAGGCCCAAGCCTCGGAGTTCTCCTTACCTCTTTCTTCTCTCACACCCCTCATCTAATGTGTCAGGAAATCCTGTTGATTTTATCCCCAATGTACACTTGGAATTTGGCTTTTGTTTCCTAACACCCCTACTGCTATGCCCCTCAACCCAGAACCATCATCCCTGTCTCACACAGTTCTTTCTCAAATGATGACAATGGCCTCCTGTTTCCCACCTCTTCCCAGTTTACAGTCATCTCATTGTGGAGGCCAGTTCTCCATGACATTTCTGCACATCTGTGACAGCACCTGGCCTGGCTTATCTTGTTGAGGATATTTATACACAAGCAGCCTTGGAAGATAAAGAAAATATATCCTTCCTGAACACAGATTGTTTCCTGAACAGGATTATAAAGATATTGTCCTTCTTCAAGCCAAGTTTGGGCAGGTTTTTTAATAGTCCCTGACAAGATTGAGGGTTTCCTAAGTTTGGAGTGCCTCATTGTGACACTGACCCACCTGGCTGCTCCACATCTCCCCCATGGGACTTGGGAGCAAGAAGAATGGATGTGAGCAAGAGGTTCAAGCCACCTGCTACATCATGGTAATTAAATCCTTTGTCTCTGACCAGGAGTCTCGTGCATCTGCCTGCATCGCTGACTGCAGCAGGCTAACTTGCTGGCTGTGAGCAGACCCTTCACAGATCTTGATGGGCAGCAGCCAAAGTGCTTATATCATATTTAAATCATGTCAAGTCACTCCTCTACTCAAAATCCTGCAATGACCCCCATCTCACTCAGAGAAAAATCCAAGGTCCTTGCAATGACTGTGAAGCCCTCTCTCAAGCCCTGTCCCCCATTCTATCTCTGCTCCATCTCCTCCTCCCTTCCCCACCCCCACTCTGCTCCAGCCATCTCAACCCCCCTGGCTGCTCGACACATGTGCTGTCCTCCTCGTAGCCACTCGGCTCGCTCACTCAACTCCTGTCTTTGCTCAAGGTCACCTTCTCCTGAGACCATCCTGAGCCCCCACTTTACAATTGCCTCCTCCCTGCCACCGTGGGCCACAACACTACCTCACTAACCTTGGAACCCCCAACGGGCAACAGTGACCTCATCCCAGTCCACCTGACAATGACAGACAGGCAGAGCAGCAGCAGAGCCGAGGTTGTCTCAGCTGTACAGCGGGAAAATGGCTCCAGGGAACACAAGAGCAGTTAGAAGGAAATAGCAAAGAGGCCCGGACAGAGGGAGCAGAGGAGGGCCAGCACTGGTTGGTACAGACCTCATCATTCTCTGGGGAGTTGCAGAATTACTCAGGGACAGAGACACAGCACAAGGCTGAGGTCCGACAGGTCAGCTGGAAGAAGTCATGACCGGGGCATTCAGGGCACATGTGGACACTGACCTCACCTCTCGCACAGGCTGGTGGGGTCTGAAAGAGTCAGCTCATTTGTTCAACTGGTACATTTTCTATAACATCTTATATTCTTTTCAGTTACAGTTTTGTGTTTTGTAATTATGACAGGCCTGCTCTGCTATTTATGTTTCTGATTATTTTTAGTGTCTTGCAATTAAATTTCCTTAAATTAAAACCTCAAACCTAAGCATGGGGTTGTCTGTGATGTAGCACGGTGTGTTCATATATGCAGTTTATATATTTGGGTTGCAAACGCCTCAGAAATGAGATATTTCAATATTTGGCACCCAAATGGCCTTGTTTCTATATCACCCACATGTGTCCCTGTCTCCACGCACTGCTTTCTGTACCCACACTCCCAGCGACAACCTTCAGATCCTTGTGAGCCAAAACAAAGGGCGGGAAGTAGTAGCTGGGCTGTCAGCACACGCGTCTGGCCCAGGACGGCACAGCCTGCAGGCTCCTCCCCAGCCTCTGGCTCCAGAACTGCAAACCCTTTTGGGCTTTCCTTCCCACAGTTAGATTCATGAATTCCCAGCAAGGTTCTCTCTATGGCGTTTCTACTTTAATTCCTGGCATCCAGAAGGAAACTGGTTTTCCTGCTGGCCCATGGCCTCACCACCCCCTCTCTGGAGGTGATACTCTCCAAAGGCAGCTCCCTATCCCTGCAGTGGTGTCCTCTAGAGAGGCCCTCCTCCCTTGGCTTCCCCCAGGCTGCTCTTGCCTCAGCCATCCATTCTCTCACAACTGCACCTCCAGGATGCATTTCTAGCACCAGTGTTGTTTCAATTCAGATGCATCTTCGAGTTTCAGGCTCATCAGTTTCCCTTCAAAGTGCCTCCTGCCATCTGACCTCTCCCACTGTGGTAACTCAACCCTGCATGCCTCAGTCACTCGGGTGCTGCCCCAGGGGATCTGTGGAATTGCTCCAGGGATGATCTCACCCTTCTTACTTGCCAGCCTCCCCAAGGAGGCTGCAGAAGCTAAGGGGTCTCCTTCCAAGCAGCTGGGAGAGGTCAGGAGACACACAGTTCTGACCAATGAGTTGGGAATGGAACTCTCTCAGGGAGTCTGGGAAAGCTCTGCTGGTGACCCTTCTGCCCTTAGCCTTTCCTTCTCATTCCCTCCCTGAGTGGCAAGGCGTTATCTGGGGCCGCAGCAGCTGCCCTGAGAGCCGGGAACTGCAAGTGCACAGGCTAAGAGTCAAGAGAGGCAGAGAACAGGGCAACGTCGATGGCATTGATACCAACTCCAGACACCTTGTCCTGGGAAGTAAACACATGTTTTGGTCACATTTTCTATTGCTTGCAGAGGAAGCATCCTCACTGATACACTCAGTTTATCAATTTGCTCTTTATTTCTTCTTCCTCTGCTCCCTCCCCTCTCCCACGCACACACCTTACTCAGCTGCTCTCTATTCTTTTTCTCTTCCTACTTTTCTCCTTTTTCTCAGCACTCTTTTTCTGTGTGTCCACTCTGGTCACACACAGTGGACTTTGGGGAGTGCCCCAGCCAGGTCTCTCCCCTCCACCTGCCTTGGGCACTTGCTCGGACAGTGCCCAGCCTGCTCGGTCTCTGCCCGTAGTCCATGTGGCCTTCTCCAGGGTTTCCCGCACACCTCCAGCACTGGAATGGCAGGCTATCTCCAGTGAGCTACTGTCATGGCCATCAGGCCTCCCAGCGGTTCCCTGACCTGATTTTTCTGACTAGGACCATTCTGCACCCCTGAGTAGTGTCCTTCCTCTCACCCATGCCCATTGCCTGTCACCTGGACCTTGGGATCAGGGCTTTAATTCCACTTCCCAGATACTCACCCCTCCTGCAAACTCAGACATTGGTGGTCATAGTCAGGTAAAGGAGAACAGGGGTCTAGGCACTTAGGAAGGACGAGGACCCAGGTAAGGAGTCATCAGAAGGATGACGCCAGAGAGAGATGACCACTGATTACACATAGACTATGTACTGAGCCCTGGGCCAGGTGGTATCTGCAAATAATCTCATTAAAAATGCACATTTGGGACAGTTTTATACAGAACGGATTCTGAGGTTAAGAGATATTCAGCAGTTAGTCTGAAGTCACACAGCAAATAATGGGCATATTGGTCATCTGAGGAAGAGAGAACTGAGATTGGGGAGCTGGTGATGTGCAGGTCAAGGTTACCTGTCTTGGAAGCAG
Organism: Galagoides demidoff; assembly: GCA_963574575.1. Lineage (NCBI taxonomy): Eukaryota > Metazoa > Chordata > Mammalia > Primates > Galagidae > Galagoides > Galagoides demidoff. The sequence goes on from CAUYQV010147226.1 coordinate 7,743, forward strand.
AGGACAGCTGTCTCCCTCCACTCTTTGCTGCTGGCTCCTCAGCTCTGCTGAGACCACTTCCAAAAGTCAGTCATCTGCCAAACGCAGAGGGGCTGGAACAGACTTAACATCACCGGCCTGTCACATGTAGACAGAACACCAATCAAAGGTTTCCTAATGGGCTTCCAAGTTAACAGCACCATGGTTCAAGTTCAGAGCCCTCCAGATGGGTCCCTGGGTCTCTCCAGGAGGGTCTATGGAAGCAGCCTGCCCGCAGCAATCAGCTCACACTGTGACCGCAGTGACACCCTCCACAGGGAGTCAGGGGGAGGGTCCAGCCTGTGTCTGGGTGGACACTCCCTACCACTGGTTGATTCCCATGCAACCACTGGGACACACTGGTCACTCGGGCACACAGGAGGCACAAGGACAAAGGGGATGCCAGATCTAAAACATGAAGAGCTCGTCTGCTGTCAACTTGTTTTGTAATTGCCACAGTGTTTCATACCACAGTTTTATTGAGTCCTCATCATGATAAAGCCAGTGTAACTTCTCAGATTTTCTAATTGAACCGCAACAGCAACAAAGCAAGGCTCCAAAAGGTCTGGCAGGCTGATGAGCTCACAAGGATACTGTAGCACAGTGGATGGTGCGAGCAGCGATGCTGCCTTCCTCTCTGCCCTTCTGGCTTTCTGTGGGGCCAGTGCATCTCCTTCTGCACAGCAGGCGGACCAGCAAAGAACCTGTGACCCCAGTCAGACCATTCAGAACCCCCATTCCCTGAATGCTTGATAAAACTACTGGAAAAGGGACAATGCCACCCTGAAACAATGGTGGGCCAGCCTCCTGACCACAGAGACTGGGGCTGGCCTGGAGGAAAGCCAGCTCTAGCAATGCAAAAAGAAATGACAGGGATATAACATCATGGAGCGCAAACCAGCCAGGCCTGAAAGGCAGTCCTACCTCTGCAGTTTTCAGCTGTGTGAGTCAATATTTTCTCATCTTGTTTCAGACAGAGTCTTCACACAACACAAAAGAGTAAAACCAAAGCCTCCTAATTCATAGCAGGACACAGAAATCTCCCAAAAGATAAAAGAGCAACTTAAAGAAAAACATATGTTTTCAACCACAGACAGTTAATTTTACTCATTCAACACAGATTTAGGGCCAAACATCCCGCACATTGGTTGGAAGGACAGCAGGAAGCTGAAAAGAAAGGGTCCCTATGTTCACTCATCTTACCAGCCTAGAAATGTAAGCATTACAGAGGGTTGGGGTGGCAGCAATAATAAAACAAACCTACTTTGAGGGAAGGTCAGGACAGACTTGCTCAGAATGTCACATTTAAATTGAAACTGAAGGGCAATCAAAGGTGAGGCTGGTGAAGCAAAGTCTGGCCCGTTGCTGAGACGGCAACGTTATTAACCAGTGACTCATGAGAACTGGTGCATTTCTGTGGGAGGGACATGAGTGGATTCTACATCTTCTTTTGTAATTTATAAGTAAATACATATGGAAATCCAAACTCATCAGATAAGCATGCAAAGAAACATTTACAGGGACCTTCATTGCAGCAATTTTTATAACAATGAAAACTTAAAAATAACAAGATAAGGCAATGTATCCTTACAAAACATGTTAAAAGATGATGTCAACATACATCATTGACCTGGAAAGATGTACACATCTAGAAGAAATAAGGTCTCCAAGAATATGTATAGGATGATTCTGTGTATTGAACACAAAATAGAAATTCAATGAAAGTTTACTGAATAAATAACAAGTAAATAATAATCTGAACAGGTTAACACCAAGAAAAGGTTTGCATTCACTATTTCTAAGTGATGGGATATTATTGGGGATTTTAAATTCTCCTCTGTACTTGTTTATCTGATCTAATTCTTTGTATAAGGCCCATGAATTACTTGCATCATAAAAAGAAATAAATAATAAAACACAGCAAAAGCAGGCAATGACTGACCAAGGTCAGTTTTAAAGATCAACGCATATAATTAGGAAATGGGACTTCAGGAAAGAACAGAAGACAGTGTGGCTGTAGAAATACAATGGGCTACGAAATACTACTTTTATAAACATTAAGGAGAAATAAACCTTTTTGCAATGCTACAGTACAGTTTGCTTGAGGAACACAAGTCTGTTCCTCATTATTTATTCTGCTATGTGTGCGATGGCACATTAGTTAAATATTAGTAAAAGAAAACATTTACAGTGATTCAAAACTAACGTCAACAAAGCTTATGTTTGTATGATGCCAAAAAAATTATATTAAAAAATCTAGGTAGGCCAAACATCTAAATATTTGAGAAAATCTGTAAAACAAATGCCATTTGGATACATTTCTGGGGTAACTGATCGTATCATCCGTGTTTCTCTGGTGTCTCAGCATAATAGAAAATGTGGCTTTGAGTGATTGAGCCAGTGGCTGGGCAAAAACACAGCCAGCCCTCTCGTCGCCATCACTGAAAACATGTGCTGGACAAATAACACAACCGAGTCTCTGATGTCCTTTTGCAGCCAAATTGTAATCCTCTGATCGTTCATATTTAGGAAAATTCTGTTAACTCTGAAACTCTGGAAGCCCTGATGGAGGCATAGCCCTGGCTCTGGGTTAGGCAGAGGTGAAGGGAGCGGACAGCAGGTGCTGCAGGGGGCTGGCCAAAGGGTGGGGACTGGGCCAAAGCCCCCATCGATTGCATGAATAGTGCTTATATCCCAGATGGCCTCCCTAGCCCCGGCTGGGATTAGCTGTTTGCCCATGGTTATTCTCCACCAGCGGGTGAGCTCCTGAGGCTGGGACCACATCTGACCAGGCTTGGCATCACTGCAGCTGGCACAGTGTCGGACCAAGGGTCCAGAGTCTTCACTCAGCACTCTGACAGTTAAATGAGTGGATGAACACATTAAATAGCGAATTGCATCAAGGTTCTAGATGAGCACACACTGTGAAAATCATGGGTGATTCAAGTTATCTCCATAAAATTCCTTAAATTGCTCAGAAAGTACAGAGAGAACCAGCTAATATTTCTCTTCCCAAACCAGACAAGGTCACTGGGTCTGCTGAAAGCCAGAAGAAGTGGGTACCTGTCTCACACACAGTTACCACGATGCCATCTCAGCATACACACACTTAGCAAACAGCAGGAGCACGTTGACCCACCGAGGGGAGGACCAGGCTGAGCCTCCCTCCGCCCTCTGCTCGCTCCCTCTGGGGCCCATCTCCTCTGGAATGGTGGATGGGACCCCTAGCATTATTTAAGCCATTCTCTTTCTTTCCTTTTCAAAATTGATGGCAACACAAATAAGTAAATGAGTTAAGTTCCTATTTCATGGGACTCAATTGCACTTCTGTAATTGGATGACCATAAATGCAAAACTAAAAGGGTCTAGGAAGGGGAAAGGGGAAAAGCTGCCCCATCAGAACACAGCCCTGGCCAGCAGCCTCCAGTGGCACCACTCAGTGCCTGTGCCAGCCACGCCAGCTGCCAGCACACCTGTGTCTCCCGCTCCCTGGTCCTTGTTTCCATACCATCTAATCAGGCCTTGGCCTGGGTTTACACCATTATTCGGTCTCAACTCAGGCCTGCCTGCTCCTGGATACACACATGGTTTTCTGAGTACTATTTCTTCAGCAAACCCAACAGCTTAGTGGAACCATCTGTGCACATGGGCAATTCCCTTTCTATCTTATTTTCAGATCCCTAGTGGGTGGCGGAGGAAGGAGGACTTCTTGATGGGTCACATAGAAATAAAAGGGTAAGAATAGGCAAAGATGAGTAGTTTTTTTTATTGCCACCAGTGCTGTGCTGTGCCATATTAGAGCCTGAGGCAAAAAGGAAAAATCAGTAATACTGATCTTGTATTTATTTAAAATCTTGACATTTCATTCCTTATGGATTTTTGCATTCATCTTGATTTTCTAAAATGTTGTGTTCAATATTATTTTCCCCGATATCTGAGATTTTTTTGGTGCCTCACATTTTTTAGCTGAGATGAATGCCTCTCTTACTTCCCAATCCCTATTTTGATAGAGCTACTATTTATTAAGAACTAATAATACACCAGCACTGCACCTTAAAAGAATAATATATAAGCCTCGTAATACTCTTATCAGTGGGGAGCAATGTCCTCCTTTAACTAAAAGGAAAACTGAGGCACAAAAAGGAAATAACACAGCAAGTGTCACATAGCTGGTCAGAGGGGTGAGACACAAATTCAGTAGTGATGATGACAATGCTTAAATGGAAATCACCAACTGCTGTGGTTCTTAAGTAGGGCAGAAACTATGCAGCTAAAGCGTGATGAAGGGCTGTACAGCCAGTCAGAGAGATTCAGAGGGGAGCCCAGGATGCCTGCTGAGGGGCTCTGGGATTCCAGGAGTCTGTGGAGACCAGCTGCCTCCATGATTTGCATATGGACTAAGGAAAGGCTTCCCTGCTAGAGGATTCACATACTGAAGTAGGCCTGGTAGGTATTTTAAAAACCAGGTTTTGAATTTTTCATAAGATTATTTTAGATTTGTGGGAGGAAGATTATTATGAAATCTGTGGCCAAAAGTACTTTTCTTTGAAACCTAATTTTTTTTTTTCAGAAAGAATAAAACAAAGTATCTCTCACACACAAAAAATGCCTAATTTGATTTTAAGCCACAGGTCACTTTCTCCATCTGCTCATGAATATCACATCCTCATTAACACCCAAGGATACACGGAAACTCAACTGAGTTTGAGTTACCACAAAACCTCCACATGTATTAAACCAGGTCGCTTTTTTTTTTTTTTAATGAATGTGTATGTTATCTTGGATGTAAATATCCTCCTGAGCCATAGTATCACTAATATTAGAAGGAGCATGAATGAACTTAGATACTGTTAACTCGTAGACTAGACCAGATACACAACATGTGAGTGGTAGAGACTGTTGGTTATCACCATTCTGGCATGTGTGGGTTGGCACCATGCCACAGCTCTGTTTATCTTTTCACTTTTTGTCTTTGCTGATTGCCACAACCTTGTCAATTGATAATGACATTGGCCCAAGTCCAAAGGTGGACCAGAAGACCTACCCCAGTTCAAGATCTGCCCCTGCTCCCACTTCAAATTATATTAGCTCTTCTCACACACCTGTCTCTTTCTCCACACCTGTCAGCACCACACCATTCAGTACTTAATTAAACATAGTCCCATCTTGCTGAGAACTGAGAGGCTTTTTTCTCCTCAGATGGAACTAGCTGGAATCCTGTTTCACTCACTTCCACACACCAGAAGTTGACGCTGGAAGGCAAAGGAGGCTGTGAGTTCGAGTCCTGGTAGGCAGGGCTGAGAGAAGACCTTGAGGCGCAGAGGACTATTTGGGCAGTCCGAGGAATAGTAGCCAGAGATGGAATCAACACCAAAGGCCAGCAGGAAAGCCAAGGTCACCATAGAACAAATACATGTCAGAGAGACCGAGAACAAAGGAACCAATAATGACAACACAAGTTTGGAAGACCTGGAGGGAGAAAAGGGACAAAACCCTCCATGTATGTAATTCAGGACTGCGACCGAGCCTGACGTGAGGGTGCAGGAGCCACAGGACACTGCTGTTCCTCAGAGCTGCCCTGCCATCCACTTGCCCATCCTCAGACCAAGGGCTCCACTGTTTGAATCCTTCACCCTTGTGTTTCTGGGGATCAGCTTAAGCTCCTCATTCTGTGGGTGAGGTAATGATACCCAGGGCTGGCCACAGACCACTGCCTTCTGTCCCCAGCCTCCGCAATGGCCGCAGGAGATGGGGGCTGACATAGTAGTGCTCATGTATGAATCCAAAACCCTGGACCGATGAAGGGGGTGTATTACACCACCAACATGTAGAGAATGATCAACAGTGCTGGCTCCAGGATGGAGAGAGAAGCTTGCTTGTGATTTTCCTCCCATATATTTATTAATTTTATTTTCTAGTCAACAAATAATAATTATACATATTCATGGGGTCCATAGTAATGTTTCCAAACATAGTATATAGCAGTGACTTCCAACCAGTATGCCACAAAAATTTTTAAAGCTCATTAATTATTTTCAAAAGAACTTCAAAGCAGGGCTGTGTACATTGCATACTTTTTCTTTCATTCTTGAGATACTTTGCTAAGAACATTTTCTAATTCCATCCATATAAACCTTATTATAGCCTTAGAATATGGGAAAGGGCTGGGAGGGGGAGGTGAGGGGGATGGAGGGGGGGAGGGAGAGTGATTGGTGGGGTCACCTCTATGGTTTATCTTACAAGGGTACAAGTGAATCTTTCTAAAAGCAGAGTATGAACGTTTTAACTCAATAACTAAGAAAATGACATGAAGGTTATGTTAACCGGTTTGATGAGAGTATTTCAAAATGTATATGAAAACAGCATACTGTACCCCATGATTACATTAATGTACACAGTT
>CAUYQV010147230.1:0-20990 GCA_963574575.1 Galagoides demidoff
GTTTACCTGGATGGAGCTGGAACATATTCTTCTTAGTAAAGTATCCCAAGAATGGGGAAAAAAGTATCCAATGTACTCGATACTACTATGAAATCAATATATAACCACCTACACAATCATATGAATGGTAAAACATAACTATAGTCCATAAAGTAGAAGGGAAGAGGAGAGAGAGGGCTGAGGAGAGGGCATATGGGAGAAGGGAGGGTATTTGGGGGGACCTCACTTAATGTGCATGATGCAATGGTACATTTCAAAACTCTTAAGAAATAAGTATAATTGTGATGAACCCCATAAATGCATTAATGTACAAAGTTATGATTTAATAAAAAGTAATTAATTATTAAAAAAGAACAATTGAATTGAACAGACATCTACAGAACATTTCATCCTAACAAAACTGAATACACATTCTTCTCATCAGCCCATGGAATATTCCTCCAAAATTGATCATATCTTTAGGTCACAAGAAAAGCATAAAAATTATTCCTTGTATTTTTTCAGATCATTACACAATAAAAGTTGAGCTCACCAATAACAGGTATCTGCATACCCATACAAAGACATGGAAACTAAATAGCCTTATGCTGAATGATAGCTGGGTCATAGATGAGATTAAGAAGGAAATTGCCAAATTTTTGGAACAAAACACTAATGAAGACATGAATTGTAGAACCTGTGGGATACTGCAAAGGCAGTCCTATGAAGGAAATTTATAGCATTGTAAGCCTTCCTTAAGCAAACAGAAAGAGAGGAAGTTAATAACTTAATGGGAAATCTTAGCAAATGGAAAAAGAAGAACATTTCAATCCCAAACCCAGCAGAAGAAAAGAAATAACTAAAATTAGAGCAGAATTAAATGAAATAAAGAAACAAAAGAATTATTCAAAAGATTAATGAATCAAAAAGTTGTTTTTTAAAAAAATTCAACAAAAGTGATAAACCTTTGGCCCACCTAACCGAAAATAGAAAATTAAAGACCCTAATATCATCAATCAGAAATGACAAAGGCAAAATAACAGCAGACTCCTCAGAAATTCAAAGAATCCTTAATGAATACTACAAAAAACTTTATTCTCAGAAATATGTAAATTGGAAAGAAATTGACCCCCAGACAATTGAAGCAACACCAAAAATACACTACTGGGATCTGATCAAACTAAAAAGCTCTGCACAGCCAAGAACACAGTGAGTAAAACAAGCAGACAGCTCTCAGAATGGGAGAAGATATTTGCAGTTTATGTTTCTGACAAAGGTTTGATAACCAGAATCCACAGAGAACTCAAACTTATTAATTTTTTAATTTTTTAATTTTTTATTGAATGGTAACTATGTACATTAATGCACTTCTCAAACTTATTAATAAGAAAAGAACAAGTAATCCCATTTTATTGTGTGCAAGATACTTGAACAGAAATTTCTCTGAAGAAGATAGGGGCATGGCCTATAGATACATGAAAAAATGCTCATCATCTTTAATCATCAGAGAAATGCAAATCAAAACAACTTTGAGATATCATCTAACTCCTGTAAGAGTGGCTCACATAACAAAATCCCAAAACTACAGATGTTGGCATGGATGTGGAGAAAAGGGAACACTTCTGCACTACTGGTAGGAGTGCAAGCTAATACGTTCCTTTTGGGAAGAAGTATGGAGAATACTTGGAGATCTAAAAGTAGACCTTCTATTTGATCCCATGATTCCTCTACTAGGTGTATATCCAAAAGACCAAAAATCACTTTACAACAAAGATATCTGTACCAGATTGTTCACTGAAGCTCAATTCATAATAGCCAAGTCATGAAAGAAGCCCAAGTGCCCATCGAACCATGAATGGGTTAATAAATTGTGGTATACCATGGAATATTATACAGCCTTAAAAAAGATGGAGACTTTACCTCTTTTACATGGACAGAGCTGGAACATATCCTACTTAGTAAAGTATCTCAAGAGTGGAAGAAAAAATATCCACTGTACTCAGTACTATTATGAAACTAATTTACAATCAGTCATACTTTCATATGAAGAATAGATCACAACTATGGCCCAGGATGAAAGAGCAAGGAGTGGGGGAAGGGAGAAGAAAGGGGAGATCAGATCGAAGGAGGGTCAATGGTGGGATCACACCTTTGGTGCGTAATACAAGGGTACATGTCAGATCTATTAAGTATAGAGGATAAATGTCTTAACACAACAATTAAGTAAACCAGATGAGGTATATATTAACCAGTGTGATGTAAGCATTCCTAATTCTATATGAAATCAGCACATTGTACCCCATAAATGCATTCATGTATACTTGATCTACATGCATATGATTTAATTAAAAAAAAAAAAAGCTCTCTGTGCTATTGAGTTCTGTGACCCTGGGTGACCTTCCTGAGCTTCCAGCCTCTCAAATGGGAATGATGATAGATAATACTTTTCACAGAGAATTATTTGAGAATTAAATGTGGGAGTTCATGTAAGCACTAGACACAGTATCTGGTACAAGGCATTTAAATGTTAGTGAACAAAAGGAAATACCTGTTAAAAGACAGAACTCTCTGGAGTGGCTGATTGTTCGGCTTCCACATCTGTATCCCTAATAACCAACAGTGTGTCAGGTTCCATCGTTATCCACCGAGTCACCTGATCCTTTTAACACCTGTCAGGAAATTTGGAGTAGGGATGGTCACTGGCACCTGACAAGGAGGAAACTAAAGTAGTGAGCATTTACAGGGCTTACCCTGAGGGTGCAAGGGCAGGTAGGCATGGGGAACCTCCTGCTGAGTGTTGCCCACCTGCAGCCTGGAACCTTCACTCTCCACTCTGCACTGGAAACTAGACATGGAGAAGTTGGGTGTCTTAGTCTATTTTGTGTTGCTATAAAGAATGCTTGAGGCTGGGTAACTTATAAAGAAAAGAGGCACATTTGGCTCATGAAGGTCTTGTAGGAAGCCTGGTGCTGACATCTGCTCTGGGGCTTCTGGCGGCCTCACCCATGGTGGAAGGGGAAGGGGGACCTGCATGTGTAGAGATCACACAGCGACAGGGGAATCCAGAGAGACAGAGGTGGTGCCAGCCTCTTTTAACAACCAGCTCTCATGCGCACTAACAGAGCAAGATCTCAGTACCATAAGGATGGCATCAGGCCCTGCATGAAGGGTCATCCCACATTGCCTAAATGCCTCTGATCAGTCCCTGCCTCCAACATTGGGGATGAGATTTCAACATGAGATCTGGAGGAGACGAACATCCAAATATATCACCGAGGAACAAAATGGTGTGGACAATCAGTAGGGGTTTGACTCAGCAGGCCTGGCTTGTCCAGTCTCTGCACATTCCAGAGAAAAATCTGGCCTTTGTCTGATTCCTGGGAGATAACTGCTAAGACCTGGTAATACGCTGCCTGATAGGAGTGTCTTTGTTAACCTCAGGCGTTGGGCTACACTGGACAGTCTGTGCTAACAGTGTCATCTATGGTGGGGGCCTTGGGCCACTCTGTATCAGTCTGACTTCTGGAGAGGCTGAAACCCTAGTAGCCAAGGTCAATAATGAAGGCACCCAGATCTACATGATGAAGCCCAGTGAAGTCCCTGGACACTGAGGCTTGTGTGAGCTTCCCTGGTTGGCAAGACTTTGTACATGTTGTCACACAGAGTTCCTGGGAACACCGAGCATAGTCTGTGCAGCTCCACTGGGAAGCTCACTCCCGATCTCTCTTGGGCCTGCCCTGTGCACCTTCTTCCTTTGCCACCTGTATCTTTGTACTGCAACAAACCATAACCACAAGTACAACAGCTTTTCTTAGTTCTAAGAGTCCTTCAGTGAATCACTGAATTGGAGATTGGCCTTGGGACCTCTGACATAGAGGGGAACCAAGGACCCAATGCCTCATGCTGGCTGCCAGGAGGAGAGACCTGGCGTCTGGACAGAAGTTTCTGTTTGGCACCAATTGCCTCCTTCCTCAGCACTGGCCCCTCCTTTGTCCCCCCTTCCCCCCTCTCCCCACCCCACCATGCCTAGGCCACCACTGCTGTCCCAGTGTCAGGCCAGAAAAAGCAAGTCTGAGATGTAGCCCAGGTAAGGTGGCTTTCCTGAGAACAGTCGCTTTCACAAGGTGGTTTGCTGGGCTGGGAGGACAGGAAAGCTTTCTTCCAGTGTGTTTGGTTTCACCCTGGGAAATGGACTAAATTGAACCTGGAGGACATATTATATTTGGGTGCTGAGTCAAACACTGAGCAGGGTTGCAGACAGGGTTTGCTGGAGGTGGGACACCTGGCTCTGACTGTGTAGGTCTAGAGGTTCTCACCCCCTTGGCATTTTGACAACTGGTATCTGGATGAGGGAAGAACTAACCTGCAACCCTAGGCTGGGGGCGGGGGGGTTATCTCATGACTGATTTTACTCCTGCGTAGGACCTAAGATAATGAGGTAAGGTGTCTGTGTGATTAGAAGCTCGCTGGGCAGTTTCCTTGGGTAGAAGAAGGAAGGAAGGAGGACTGGGAAGGGGAAGACAATGCTGGCAGGCAGGTTTGGGCGGCAGTCCCTCAACCAGCCTGCAGGCCTTTCTACACGCGCTGCTCTCTCAGGCTGTCCCTGCTGGGCCTGGGCCACTGCTGGACCTGGGCCACTGCCCTCTTGGGATCCTCCTGCATCATCTCCAACTCAGGGGTCACACTGCATGTGTTTGAAGCCACAATGACTTCAGTTTACTGAGACACTAGACTTATAAGCATTTTCCTGATTTTGAGCAAGTTCAGTCTTTGGAGACACATTTTTCCCTTTTAAAATCCCATTTCTGTTTAAAAGCACAAGCTTTCCCAGACAGCATCTGTTTTTTATTGTGAACCTGACACTCTGGGAGGTGTTCCCCATATTCTACCTGGCTGACTTCTGCCACCATCCTTTGGGCCCTCTCTCAGATGTCACTTCCTCCTGGAGACCTCCTCTGACTCCAAAACTAGCTTAGGTTGCCATCTATAGTGGCTTTAAAAATGTGTCGGTGTGCCCAGGCCAAACTGCATGTTCCAGAATTCTGTTCCCTGCACATGTCCAGTCAGGGTGAACCACCAAAGGGACTGTCGTAGGAGGAGAGGTGGGTGGAGATGGAACAGCGCCTCCCCACCCCTTCTGCATGTGCTGCTCTCCCAGGCTGTCCCTGCTGGGCCTGGGCCGCCGCCCTCTTGGGATCCTCCTGCATCACCTCCAACTCTGGGGTCACATTGCGTGTGTTTCAAGCCATGATGAAGGATGCTGTGTCCAATACCCAGACCCAGCACAGAGGCAATAAGATGGATGTGGGAGTCCATCCATCCTTGCTGGCTCCGTTTGTGCTGAGACTTCCAGTGTGGTCTTTGTCTCCTGACTTTGCAGCCGTCTTTTCTTCCTGGCTTCCTGCCCTGTGAGTGGCCAGCTGCAGACTCAGCTGTGAAGTGACAGCCTTACAGAGGCGAGACCAGTCCCTGCAATTTAGAAATCTGTCTGTCTGTCTGTCCCATGTACCTATCTCTATATCTCCTCTTGGTCCTTCTCCGCTTGGAGCCTGATACACCATCCTAACTGCTCTCTCAGCTCTCCAAATGACTGCATCACAGCCTTTGCAACCCTGGGCTGCCACTTGCTGTCCTTCTCGGTTCTGAGCTCCCCTCTTCCCCTTCCTGTGGTGTCCTGTTTGCTGTGTGAGAGCCGTACAAGAAGTGGACCTGGCTTGCTCTCTGCTATCGCCCCTTGGCCAACACAGTCCTGGCATACGATAGCTGTTCAATAAATATTTGATGAACGAAAAATTGAAGTTTTGTTTCTATCGAATCTTTTGTTCCCTTGTTCAGTAGGAATTTGCTTTGACAGTCAGGAGCCAGAAAATCAGCTCATTTCTTGTGTGCACAGAGGGTGAAAAAGTCAAATCAGGGCAATCATGGGAAGAAGTTTAAGCATTTGGTTCAGGAATCTTTTAGCAAATTAAGATGGCTTAAATCATTTTATTGTACGAGAATCTCACGCATAAATTATTCCCGTGCTCTGCCTTTGGGCAAGTGAAGGTATGCACGCGCACACTGTTCCCTGAAGGAACAGGGAGAGAAGAGCAGGTGGAAACTTACAGACCATCAATGCAGGCAAGGAAGCCAGAGTTCAGGTGTCACGGGCCACTGGCGCTTGACTTCCTCTGCTGTGTGGCCTCACTCAGATTACTTCAGCTCTCTGTTTCCCCTTCTGCAAAAGGGGATCAGGTGGCACCAGTACATTACTGATATGGCTTAAGGCTTCCTGGTTCTGCCACCAGGAAGTCTGCGTTCATTTCTCCAGACCAGTCTCCTTCAGGTGCACCGCAGGCCCATCTCCTGACCACCCAACAGAAGACCATAATGTGAGAAAAACATTTTGTGCTCACCAATCAAAGAGGATATTTGAGGGCAAAGTCTAAATTCCTGTTCCTGTGAGTTTTTCTCTTTTTTATTCAGGTATAGTATTCGTCTGATAACACACCATTTTAATCAATCGTTGTTAAGTGCACACACAGTTCAGTGGCATCAAGTACTTCCATGTTGTCATGTGACCATCATCTCCATCCATCTCCAGAGACTTTGCGTCATCCAACACGAAAACTCATCACCTACTGCACGTCAAATCCCCATCCCTCCTCCTAGCCCCAGGAAACCACCATTCTACATTCTGTCCCTGTGAATCTGACTCACTGGGTGCCTCATGTGTGTTTGTGTTCTTGTGACTGGTCTAGTTCACTTAGCACAATGTCTTCAAGGCTATGTTGTAACATGTGTCAGATTTCCTCCATTTTTGAGGCTAAATAATGCTCCCTTGTGTGTATACAACATATTTTGTTTTCTATTCACCCCTGCCCTCAGTGGTCAGGTGACCTTTTTCTCTCTTCTGGCTACTGTGAATAACGCTGCTATGAACCCAGGTGTGCAAATGCCTGGGTCCTTGCTTTCCATCCTCTTGGGTATGTACCCCAAAGTAGAATTGCTGAATCATACAATAATTCTATATTTAATTTTTTTTTTTTGAGACAGAGTCCTGTTGCATCACTCCAGCTAGAGTGTAATGTCATCATCATAGCTTACTGCAACCTTTAGCTCCTGGGCTCAGGTGATCCTCCTGCCTCAGCCTCCCAAGTAGCTAAGACTACCGGTGCCTGCCACCTTATAACTAACTTTTAAAATTTTTTGTAGAGTTGGAGTCATGTTCTTGCTCAGTCTGGTCTCAAACTCTTGAGCTCAAGCAATCTTCCCACTTCAGCCTCCTAAAGCGCTAGGATTCCAGGTGTGAGTCACTGCATCTGGCCATTATTTTCTGGGTTTTTGATCACTGCTATCCCAGTGGGTGTTAAATAAGTTTTCATCTTTTTAAATTCTCTGATAAGAGAATTTAATTACTTATTAATTCTTAGGAATTAATTCCTAAGTTTCCAGAGATACAGAAAAGCTGAGATGTTAAGGTCAGGAAAACCAGGGCTCTCTGAAGCCTGATGGCCTGTTAGTAAGGTTGTTCTCACACCTGTTTCAGACTGGTTGCAGCTTCTGTTCTTCATCTTTGCTAGAACCACCTCTCAGTCACACACTCATCTTTTCCTGGACTGTTAGTCACTGTGTGAGCCATGACAACTTGCAGCTGTTCTCACAGTAGATCTCAGACAAAAGATAGTTGCTCTATTCTCAGAAATGGATTTGGAAGCCACTTCACTTATATTTATATTTCAGTAGAATCAGCCCCTCTTCTTCAGTGGCTCACTGTTGGTCTTCACCCTCCCGCCAGGGTGTGTGCATTTGTGCCCACATTGGGCCCAAAGCTATGCTAGATGCCTGTGGTTTGTATTATCTCAAGGAATTCTCTTATTAAATCACAGTTGGTCTCATTTATATGACAGAAAATGAGATTCAAATTTGTTTTTCTCAAAATGTGGCCAGCTAAATCAGAATCCTTTGGGAAGTTTGTTGTGCAAATGTGGGGCCCAGGAGCCACTTCAGATCTTCTACAAGTGCCCCTGTGACTCTCAGGTACTTGGGAGCTGAGCACACAGCTCAGGTGGCATGTGGGGACTGCACTGGAGACCTGTCCATTCCCAGTGTGGGATGCTGTCAATACATCTGCTGAGTGGTGCATCAAAGATGCTCTGGGGTGGGGGAACTTCAGAGGGGACCCAGAGAAACTGGCACAGAGAAAGCCACACACGAGGGGGCAGGTGTCAGAGCCAGGCAGTCTGGGTGGTAAGAATACTGTACCTATGGCTGTGGAAACAAGTTTGAGTGGAAGAGCTTGGAGGGTGCACTGTGAGGGGTCTTGCATGGAAAGGTGATGTACCCAGTCCTGACACACTGGTCTAGGAGAATGGCTGGCAGAGGCTGAGTGGTCTCAGCCTGGGCTGGTCCCCCTGCAGAGCAGGCTTGTCTCGCACCAGTCATAACTTACCATTCCTGGGTGAATGTTTGCAGATTTTTTTTCCTTTAATTTCATGCCTGGTAATATAGAAGGCTCACATGCCCTGCTGCCTAGTCAGCTGCATTTTCATAGGCTCTGGCTGGGTCTGACCCAAACAGGCTAAGACAGCCCTCTGCCAAGTAGCCCACATTCCTGTGATAGAAGGATCCAGGAAGAGTTGCATCTGATTCCATGATTGTGCCTACAATCTCTGGGCCTGGAATTTGTAGGGAAGTCACTTAGCCACCTGACCTGTACTCTTCTCACCTTTAAGGTAGCAAAATGCTTCACTTCCCAGGATTGAGGGAATTAATACAGATGGACAAAGGCATTGTGTGTAGTGCCTGACATACAATAAGGGCTCAACAAAGGCTGCTCCCCTTAGCCTCTTGCATTTCATGGCCACAGACACAACACGGAGAAGTCCTTCCTCCCCTCCCCACACCCCCACTGCACCTGTCCCCCACACTTCTTTAGAAAATGCACCTACCCATCTCCTTTGGAAAGGGGCTCCTTAATGAACTCCAGCCGGGGGGCTGACAGTCCATCATTTAATATGTGGGGATCCCTGGGGCACTTGATTTTTCACAGGGCTCAGGCTTTCAACCTGAGGATGAATCTTTAATGACAGTGCTTCACACACTGGGCCAGAACCTGTGGGGCTGGTGACTGGGCAGTTGCCCTTCACTCTGCATATTCGACCTTCACGCTGCATACTTGACCAGCTTCAGCCCCATCGCCTGCTCTTCCTGGGCTGGAAACAGTCTGTGGGGAGGACACAGCAGACCAGAACAATGTGGAAACTTGGAGGCCACACACATTTCTGACCCAGCTGCTCAGAGGTGAGGTGATATTTCCAGGCTTGAATGGTCATCTTGAAAAACCCTTGAAATACTCTAATTAGTGGTAAGTGGGGCCAAAACCTTTCTGCTAAAGAACAATGATACGACTACTCGACCTAGGGAGCTCATGTTCTGAAATGGATACTCCAGACTAAGATGACTTGACACATTGCCCCTTTGGCCAGAATTTGCTCGGGGAGTAATATGCTGTATCATCGTGTAGTTCATTACTCTCTAGATTAGTTTCAAACAAAAATTGAGGCACGGGTTCTCAAAATGAATTTTTGTGTGAAAACTTCCTAGTGTGAAAATTTGTCTGATAGATATAGTTTGTATACTAAAATATTGGAATTTCTGAGGCATTTTGATGTATTACAGACAACTAAAATAGTGGAAACAGGGATGGCTTCAGAAATGCTAGGACATCTGTTATCCATCCTAGTGAAATTCATTGCCAACCATGGATACAAAAAACAATTGGCATTACTGGTGAGGTAAATTTGGAGACACTGCCAAAAAGTGGACTCTTCCTGTCTCTGTCCCCACTGCTTGCCGTCTCTGGCCAAATGCTCTCCACAGATGAAAAACAAGGTATCCCAGGAGTGTGCTACATAGATGGCACCATGCAGCAGGGTGGGTTCACCCGGTGAGCAGACACGACAAGGCACAGATGGTGCTAATGCCCACAAATGTCAAGTCCTTGTGTCGGAACCTGAAAATGAAATCAGTGTGTTTTAAACATTTATGCACAGATCAGTCAAGAATATGGCTCTAAGGGTGAGAGAACAGTGCCGTGAGGCTGTGGTCGGACTGTGTCTTGCATTTTTCCCTTGATAAGCAGCCTGTTCTAGCTGGCAGCACAGCTATGGAGTGGAATCGCAGTCCTTGCAGGGCACCCGGCAGAGGTTTTTGCTGTCTGTAATGTGGCAGGTGGCCTAGGCAAGAGAAGAACCTGCATGGACAAATCACACCTATGGTTCAGATGAAAGTGCCACATATCTTTTCTTGCAGCCCCCTGGCCAGGATGAGTCACATGGCCCCAATTAATGGCAGTAGGTTTGACCTGTAGTCTTTCATGTGCCTGCGGGAGAGGAGGTGTGAGTACTAGTAATGTCCACCAGATTCTAATATCTCATTCATTCATTCATACAAGGAACCTATACTAAATGTAATTTGAGACCTTGTGATGGCTATAGATGAACATAAAGTACATTCATTGCCCTCAACGTCGGAAGATACCATATCTCGGGCTGGGAATGGTGAGGTCAGAGGCCTCAATCACATCATTTTGAGTATCTTTCTCCTAAAAGATGGAGAATGATTGCCAGCAGGAAGGGCAGATGAGATGTGCAAATTGAGAAATTACAAAAGACCCCCACTATCAAAGGCCTTAATGACCAGCCACTGTCTTTGCCAGAGGCCACTCCTATGCCCTGGCAATCAGAGTGGGTCGGGGGGTGGTGCAGAGAAATGTTAGCAGAGAAGAAGAGAAGGATGTGAAGCAAAAAACCCTGGCTGACGATGTGTCATTGAGCTCTGGGGCAGGGCTGCATCTGCCATTGTGAAGGCTTCTCTGAACACTGCTGTTTGATTTTGTTATCATGCCTGAAATTCAACTGATTTGAGACCCATTTTGGTTATTGAGCAGCTTCTTTCAAAAACATGTATATTGCCCAGAGGAGCCTGAAGGGAAGAGCCCTGGATAGTGGACCCTTCAATATAACCCCCAGATGAACTTGAGGGCAAGAATTTTATTGAGGGCCAGGGATGGCAGGGCCAGTTCAAGTACCCCAGTGAAGGATGTAGGGCACCACTATTGGACTGGAGACCTAATCCAGGGATTGCCAGGAAGTGGTCCCCACCAGGGAGCTGTCAGCATCTTGGCTCCTTCTCACTGAATTGTCACATCTTCCTGAAGAGCAGGGAGAATGAGTAAGCTCTTGTGTCTCTTCCTTAAGAGCATCAATCTCATTCATGCGGGCTCTACCTTCATGATCTATATACCCCCCAAAGATCCTGCTTCCTAAGATCATCACATTCAGGATTAGGATTTCAACATGTGAATTTTTAAGGAATGCAAACATTCAGTCCATAACAGGGCTGGCGAGGGTTGCAGTTGGAATGGCTCCGTGCTCTTTCCCGGATGTCACCTTCCTTCTACTCACTGACTTCCCCTTCACTCCCATAGTCATGGCCTCCTGGTATCCAGAGATGACTCAGGACTGGCCTCTGAGAACAGACTTCTTGGACCTTGTAGTCAAATGGGCCTTGATGGGCCAGTTCAGAAATCTCTCCTCTATAGTGACATCCTTCCTTCCTATGGCAAAAGGCTCACTGAGCTCCACGTGGCTTGCTTACAAATGCATTTGGGGAAAAATCCAACTGCCCATGGAAATCTGCTAGCAGAATTAACTGCTTGAAGACAGACAGTCCTTAGGTGCTGTCGTAGTAGACAGCTCTGGGATACATGACTATACTCTTCATTAACTTCTTGGGGTGAAACATTTGGAGTCTGACTTAGTGAGCATTCAAACCCTCCTCTGTCCTGTGTTTAACATGTGTCATATAGTTTTCTATAATAGATTCAGCTGGTTCAAGTCTTCTACATGATACGTATTGAAACTGGCTAGGAAGGTCATTGTTTCTGAAATAAAATGCCTTTATCCTGTTCTCTGAATAACACAAAGTGTTATAATAAATAGAGATGACTTTTTTTGGTTACAGTTTGCAGGTAGAACAGCTGGATTACCCCAGGCTCCTTCTAAACTGGATCTGCCACCCATCAGCTCTTAATTGATGGGGACATCATTTAAC
The DNA here is from genome assembly GCA_963574575.1 of Galagoides demidoff. Taxonomy (NCBI): domain Eukaryota; kingdom Metazoa; phylum Chordata; class Mammalia; order Primates; family Galagidae; genus Galagoides; species Galagoides demidoff. The sequence goes on from CAUYQV010147230.1 coordinate 12,076, forward strand.
CTTTCTGAGTCCTAGACAGTCTGAATCTCAGTCTGAAAAATGAGTGTCATGGTCTCAGGTACCTGTGTCCTCAGCACTCCAGGATTCCACAATCTGGGAATGGTTATGTGAGAAGACTGTCCAGGATGGATGTGAGGTTTAGGTCTTTTAAATTAAGGCAAGCAGTGTTCTGGCCAACTTTCTAATGCCTGAGTGGACATCTGGCATATAATTTTCCTTTTGGCACTTGCTCTGGTGTGTGATCAAATATTCTAGACAGAATAATTTCTCAGAGCAGCAGAAAGGCTACCCTTGGTTCTCCAGGGCCCTGGAAGGTAGCAAACACAAAGTAAATAAACCATTTAATATGGTCCTGGCTTGTTCTTGGGGAGGACCTGATCACAATGACGTCAACTATTGAAGTATCCTTTAGGACACAGCACTCACAAGACGGCAGCCTGCTAGCAACTGCCCATACAAAAAAGAGGCTCCACAAAGGGCTCCTTTCGTGAGGGTCCTAGAACTTCAGGGTTACAGTGAAGATGAAAATTTGTGATGCTGACATTCACACACCCACACTTCAGTGCTTTGGCCTTACAATCTTTTATAAAGGATAAAACCTCACGAACTATATGAAATTCCTTTGTTTGTCTATGGCCCTTTCTCATTTGCAAACTATTGCTGAAGTCCATTCAGTAATTAAGAAAAAAGAAAGTCACACCAATTGTTTGGCACCATACAGAAAAAGCCATGTACCCATAGACCACTTCTACCATTTCAAAGATGAAAAAGCCCAAACCAAACTCTTTCCTTCTTCCTACCTTAGGTGACAACTGAGAGAGGGAGGGAATGGACAGAGAGCCACCTGCCCTGTAGCCATGCGGTTCAGCTCAACAGTGTGTGACAAGTACCACAGGTAATTACAAATGTCTTCTTCAGATTGCCAAAATATTTTGCTCTTTTGTTGCTTTTCTTTTCTTTTTTCTTTTTAAGACAAGCTTTTTGCTTTGTCACCCAGGCTACCCTGCAGTAACATCATTGGGCTCAAGCCATCCTCCTGCCTCAGCCTCCTAGAGCAGCTGGGACTACACACATGTGTCACCCCATGTGGACAATTTTTGTATTTTTTGTAGAGACGGGGTCTTGTTCTTGCTCAGGCTGGTCTGTTGCTTTTTTTTTTTTTTAATTGATTCAGTGATAAGTACTGTACTCAAAGCCTTTTGCCAGGAGATGTTGCAGTAGAGAAGATCCAAGAACAGATGAGAATGGAACCCAAATGCCTAGAGACTATTTGTATGTGTGAAGGACCCTATTACCAAAGGAAGCCCAGGGGGACCTGGTGGCAGCAGCTCTTGAGACTGATGAGGGTGGGACATCAAGCAGGGACAGAGCAGGTGGACCCACCAGGTGCAGCTGGAGGGAGGCCACCGAGAGGAGCCCGCTTCCCCTGAATCACAGTCAAAGCCTCTTCCAGTCTGCTCACTGGAACGTTGTGAAAATCACCATACAAAGATGTTAACTGAGAGAGTCAGAGACAAGTCTAAAAGCAATGCATTTTCATGATCATTTTTTGCACCCTAGCTGAAACTCAGGACCCACTCTCTTCCTTGTGCTCACCTCACCTCAGGTTAGTTCCTCCCGAGTATCCTGCCTGGCTGAGCTTCTCAGGGCAGGGAGAATGATGCTGAAATATTGAAAGAGATAAGTAGGGCTGGGTGATGTGGCTCACACCTATAATCCTAGCCCTCTGAGATGTTGAGTCAAGTGTATTGCTTGAGCTCAGGAGTTCTAGACCAACCTGAGCAAGAGGGAGACCATCTCTACTAAAAATAGAAAAAACTAGCTGAGTGTTGTGGTGGGCTCCTGTAGTCCCAGCTACTCAGAAGAATGGAGCAGGAAGATGGCTTGAGCTCAGGAGCTGGGGTTGCTCTTAGCTGTGATGATGACACAGCACTCAACCCCAGGGTGACAGAGTGAGACATTGTCTCAAAAAAAAAAAAAAAAAAAGAAAAGAAAGAAAAGAAAAGAAAAAAAATTAACAGAAAGCAAGAGATAAGCAAAGACCCAGGGGGCAGAAAAATGCCAGGCACATGCAGGAAGTACTGATTAGTTCAGTTTGGTTGATGTTTCTGGAGTACTGAAAAGAACAGAAAAAGGCCAGGCTGAGGGGATGTTAGAAAACTGGAAACTTCAGATTTTTCTTAGTACTCATTAGAAAGTTTTGATCGGGGAGTAAAACAAAAAAAATCAAAATAATGCTTTACGAATCGAAATGCCCTGAGTATATTTAAGCATTTATTTATAGATTAACTACTTGGTAGAAAGTCTTGGGTCAGCAGGAAAGCAGCAAATAGTCAAAGCTATCAGGTTGGCAGCTACTATCAGGACCTTTGTTGACTGCTCATTTGGCATCAAGCACCTACTCTTTTGAGCTGCAATTACCATCTCATATGCACTGAGGCCTGGGCCAGACAACTAGATTATAAACTGTCAGGGGTGGGGTCAGTGGATCAGTGGATAATGAATGGTACATGCTTAGGACTTGTTTCTTACTAGAAATAACCATGAGAATGGAAATTGTAGTGGAAACTAACAGATTTGAGGCCCTTGATTTGTTCTCAATGTTCAGGGACATGTAGAGAGCAGGGAGTAGAATTTGTGCATCATATTTGTGGAGAATTTGCACATCAGATAGAAGCAATATGCATGAAAAAATGTGTCTGTCTGTATTATGAGCATATTTTAAAATTCATAAAAATATATTTTAAAATCTGATCATGAATAGCAACAACAACTACATAAATCTTTTAACAGGTTTACCTCCTTCATTTGCCAGAGTAATTACAGTGATTCCCAAATGACCAACTTGAACAATGAGGCCTCTTCTTAATGGGGCCAAAGTTCATATCCATTAATAGGGACATTCCTATCAAATTCTGATCTTTCTTCTAAGCGTTCAAATAGCCCAGGCATAGTAGATACTGTTCTTCGTATTTCCAAAACATGCATTACAGATTTGGCAACTATTTCAGAGGCTGAAAAGGCCACCCAAAAGTTAGTCATTAACTAATCAATATAAATCTCAGTTAACTGAATAAACACAGGATATATAACATTTTATGTAAAATAAACAAGGCAGAGTCAACCAGGAACTCTGACAGGAATAAAATAAATCATTAATGAGAGTTATTCTGTCCTCCCTCAGGTGAGGCAACAACCATTTCCTTAAGCCTGAAATGTGAAAAGCATTCATTTCCATGATCCCCACTTAGATTTCATTCTCTGATAACTGTTTCTTAAATCTTTCTTTCATTTTCTCTGTTGAGTGAGAGGGATGGGTTGAAATTGATTCAAGTGAGATGCATCTCAGGTGAATAAAGAAAAAGTTTTGATTTTCTCACTGTGAGCAGCAATGCCGTGAGAAATGTCTGACACCTTAACTTTATTCCACGCTCCTATTATCCTTGTCCATTTTGTGTTGATTATGGTCTTTCCAAAGAGACTACCAGAAAACCTACTAGACAACCTGTTGATCAAGCCAAGTCCATCAGACCCCAGCAGTGAGAGAAAATGGAGTCTCCACACACCAAAGTTGGGAAAGGGTGCATGGAGCGTGCTGTATCCCCTGGATTGGGTGTTTTTTTTTTTTGAGGCAGAGTCTTACTCTGTGGCCCTGAGTAGAGTGCTGTGACATCATAGCTCACAGCAATCTCAAACTCCTAGGTTCCAGCAATCCTCCTGTCTCAGCCTCCTGAGTAGGAGACTACAGGTGTCCACCACACCACCAGGCTGGTTTTTCTATTTTTAGTAGAGATCAGGTCTCACTCTTGCTCAGGCTGGTCTAGAACTCCCGAGCTCAGGTGATCCATTTGCCTAGCTCTCCCAACATGTTAGGATTACAGGCACGAGCACCATACATGGCCGAATTGGGTGGTTTTAAAGGATGTCTTACAAGTCAAGAAATGGGTTGACACTCATGCACTGTTGGTGGGACTGTAAGAGTCTCCATGGAAAGAAGTGTGGAGACTCCTCAAAAGAGCGAAAAGTAGACCTTCCATTTGACCCTGCAATCCCACTATGAGGCATTTAGCCAAATGAAAAAAAGACATTTTGCTACAGGGACCTTTGCTTCTCAGTTCACAAATGAAAAAAATGTAAAAACAACCCAACTGCCATCAACACATGAATGGATTAATAAACATATATGATGGTATATACATATCTATACACACAGAGATAGTATGGGATACTATTCATCCATAAAAAGCTGGAAACTTTGTGTCCTTTGTAACAGCTTGGATATATTTGGAGAATATTCTCCTAAGTATCACATGACTGGAAAAACAAGCATTACATATACCCAATACCAATTTGAAATAAGGAGATTAACCATCACAGACCCTATGGGAAAAAAAAAAGACACCAATTAGCTATTTATTTTTGTTTTAAAAACAAAATTCATTTCAACATTGGACAAATATCCATATTATTAATAATATTACTTAATGTTAATGTAGTTGACCACCATTTTTTACCACCAAGGAAGTAGAATTGATCCATCAAAATACATAACCACTAATTTAGATTAAGTCAATAATACTCATTGACTTTCCTGTAAATTGACTTTCTGAAACCTGTTATCCCACGGCATGATACAACAGTGGAGGTAAAGGTGGGGTGTACCCTTGTGAACATGGCTTTCTTATGCAAAAGGTTTTAAGACAACTGGGTTCAACATGAAGAGAATGGGGATTATGAGCTGGATGCTTGGGGAGAAGAATTCATAGAAAGTTCAATTCGGTTGCAGACCAACCATCTCATTGGTGTTCTACCAATATTAAAGGTTTTCTACTGCTATTAAAGTGCATCTTCTAAATAAAAAATCGGACCCACACAAGAGAAAAATCTCAATTAAACTTAAGGAAGAGGGTAGAGAAAAGGGGGTTCAGTAGCTTCCCACCCAGTGGGTACAATGCATGGATATATGGCACACTCCCTGTGTATCGGACACAACTCTGATTTTTACCTGTCATTTTAACCTGCATTAAGTTCTATAATTGTACCCTCATATTAATCTTAAATTAAAAACAAATGAAAAAAAGAAATGGGAAGAGATTGTACAAAATCAAGACACAAGGGGTTTGAAATGCTGAGCACAAGGAGATGAGCGGCTGCTGGTTTTGATAAGGAACTTTAGTCAGGTCACAGTCTTATCTTCCAGGAGTGAGGATTTCGTGGAGCAGGTGGTTCAGTATTGCTCCCAGCACTGTCCACGGTAGGAGTAGGTCTCACCAGTACACGCGTTCCTCCATTTTCTCTGCTAACGATGAAGACCTTTGCCAATCCTCACACCTGAAGCCAGGAGAAGACACAGGGCAGCTGTCAAAGAATACCTGCTGCCTTGCAGGTGGGGTGACATTTGCAGTTTAGCAGAAGCACTAGCCCTGGCTAGGGAGGGGCAGGCCACCTCTACCATCCCAGAGGGCCTGCAGGGACGGTGGAGTCCACATCCTTAGGGCAAATGTCTGCATGTCTCTGCCCCAGATTTAGGATCCTGCCCAGGAAGGGTCACACTCATGTTTCTCCTAGGAAATACGAATGCTGCCAATTCTGGCAGTCCTAACCTTTTAAATCCCTGTCTGCCATAGCACATGTGTGGACTTCTCCCAGTCAGGAATCTCACCCTACCTGCACTCTAGGTGGAATAAAAGCCGCTTTAATCGCGTGGATTGGATCTCTGTTTTCTTTTCATCTAGGAATGAGTTTATCCTTGGGTCTGGAACCTTTCATGTGGTGCCTGTGACTCCAGGGGAAAAGCTCCTTTGCGGGGCTTCCCCACATGCATTGTGAAAGGTCCTCCCAGACGCAGATGTCAAGACAGATCGTTAGTGCTGGAAATTTATTAGGGAAAGGCCTGTGAGAGACAATGGGTAGGAAGCTGGGGAGAAAGAAAGAGTGTCAACTGCAAGGCCAGCCTGACCCTGTGTGAAGGAGGGGGAGGGAGTTTCGAAGGACACCTCCACCTGGCCTGCAGCACTCGGAGCCCCAGTAAGGCTGTCACCAATCTTTGTGCCATAGCGGCCCATCAGACTGCTAGGAAGGGCCTGCCTGTGTCCCGTGGCCTCAGTCACAGGCAGGCAGCACATCTGGACAAGTAGGGCCAGGGCACAAACTCAGGAATGGATTTCAGAGCGCAGCAGAGAGTGATTGGTCAGCCTTACTCCCTGCACTTGGAGATGTGAGGGATGACTTCTCACAGCTGCCACCCCCCCCACAGACACCCACACAGGCTACACCCTCCCCCCCCACACACATACACTGCATGCACACACCCACATATGCACCACACATACTACACCTCCCAACACACACACTGCATGCACACACGCCACACACACAGACACCCAAACCACACATACCACACACACATACCCACATATTCACCAACACACATATACACTGCATGCACACACCCTACACATGCTACACTCTCCCAATACACGCCACACATGTACACATACATACCAAACACACACCACACACACAGATACACATACACAGACACCACGTAGATAGTACATGCACACCAAAACACACACGATACACAGATACTACACACACAACGCACATAGACATACACTCCCCACCACACCTGTGCACACAGACATCACATACCTACCACACACACACACACCAAACATACACACCTTCCCAACACACACACCACACACACAAACACAGACCCATACCATACCACATAAATACCCTCCCCACACCTAAATATCAAAGTACACACAGACAACACACATAGTACACCACACCCCCAACCATACACACCGCACACAGAGACACATAGATGTGTATACATATACACAGACTCACAATGGATATGTAAGAAATGATATGCTATCATTTAAATCTGAGAATGTGCCCTACAGTTGCTAAATTGGTATTGAAATATGAGTAAATCCTCCTAGTTTCAAATTCAATTTGGAAGTAAAATGTGCAGGTTTATGCATTTAAGATATTAGAATTTCCTTAGCTTAATGTTGGAAGTCTCCGCACTCTAGCCCAAGCCCCTGGTTAGTTATCTCATGACATTGGCCTGTGAAACTCACTCTGTGTGACCATGTTATTCTCCTCCATGACTCTTTGCCATGGCTTGGCTTCTTCTTCTGTGTGGAGTCCTTTTCCCCTCACTCTGCACAAATCAGTATCCCAACTAAATATTCCAGATCTGGTTGAAGTTCTCTTGCTCCTGTGATCCCTGAGTTGGGACTGGAGAGTCCCTGGGAGGGTGGAGGAGAAACATCTGCTGTGTACCTGCCATTACATCACATTGTCTTGGTCTGTTGCTATAACAAAGTACTGGGTACTACCCAAAGACTGGGTACTTTAAAAGAATGAAAATTTATTTCTTATTGTTCTGGAGGCTGGAAGTCTAAGATCAAGGTGCCAGCAAGTGCAATGTCTGGTGAGGGTGCCTTTCAGTTCAAAGGAGGTGTCTTCTAGCTGCATCCTCTCATGGTGGAAGGGCAAAAGGGGTCCAAGGGAGCTCCCTTCAAGAACTCTAATCCATTCATTAGGGTGGAACCCTCAGGGTTAATCACTTCCCCAAAGGCCCCACCTCCTAATACTATCACCCTGGGGATTAGGTGCCAACCTCTGCATTTGGGAAGGACACAGACTTTCTGACCATAGCACCCACTTTCACAGATCTCATATCAACCCAGCAAAGCAAATGTTGTTTTGCTTATGTTATATAGTGTGTTAGTTTTTTTATGCTGCATAGCAAATTACCACAAACTCAGTGGCTTAAAACAACATACATTTCTTATCATGGTGTCTGTAGGACAGGTGTCTGGGCACAGCCTAGTTGGATCCTCAGCAAAGCTTCAATCAAGGTCTCAATGAGGGCTGAATTCTCATCTGGAGGTTTCAATGGGGAAGTCTCTGCTTCCAAACTCAATCAGGTTGTGGTGGGGTGGAGCTGACAGTGGCACCATCAGGGGTGTCCACCCCGTGGTGGCATGCTGATAATTTGAGGACTTTTTTGCTTATCTGTGGTGTCAGATATTACAAAAAGTACACATAGACCTTTTCTTTTGCTCGTCAGCTTTTGTTAGTGTTTGTGTATTTAATGTGTGGTCCAAGACAACTCATTTTCTCAATGTATGGCAGTAAAGAAAAACGGCTGGAGGCTGGGAGCCCGTAGACCACTGGTTAGGGCACTGGCCCCATGCACTGGGGCTGGTAGGTTTGAACTCGGGCCGGAACTGCTAAACAACAATGACAACAACAACAACAAATAGCTGGGCATTGTGGCGGGCACCTGTAGTCCCAGCTAATTGGGAGGCTGAGGAAATAAAATTGCTTAAGCCCAAGGGTTTGAGGTTGCTGTGAGCTGTGAGGCCATGGCACTCCACCGAGGATGACATAGTGAGACTCTGTCTCCAAAAAAAAGTTAAAAAAGGCTGCACACCTCTGAAAGAGTCTAGATCAAGTATACTATTAAGACTGAGTCTTATCTGACAATGTAATCCCAGGAGTAATACCTCTCACCTCTGTGATACACTGTTGGTTAGAAGAAAGGCACAGGGGTTATGGAGCCACCTTAAAATCTATGCTACATATATGTAGAAACGTAAAGTCAGTCATTTCTTTCTTTATAGTTAGATGTCATGAAGGGAAGTGGATACTGTGATGCCAAGGAAGCTTCGATTTATTTTATTTAGGTTTTTTTTAAAATTACTTTTTAGATACTTACCAGCCAAATGAGGGCACTGAGAGTGGTCCCTGGAGATGCTCACAGAGAAGGGAACAGCTTTGAGGCTGAAGCCACTTCTCTGTCCAGAAGAGAAAGAGACAGTTCTCTCACAGGGGAGAAAAGAGACTTCTACCCTCTAGAGGAAGAGAAGTGATTTCCTGAATGTCCC
>CAUYQV010147231.1:0-31411 GCA_963574575.1 Galagoides demidoff
TAAGATTAGCCCACATCACAAAATCCCAAAACTACAGATGTTGGTGTGGATGTGGAGAGATGGGAATGCTTCCACACTGCTGGTGGAAATGCAAGCTAATACAACCTTTTTGGAAAGACTTTTGGAGAACACCCAAGGAACTAGAAGTAGACCTACCATTCGATCCAGCAATTCCTCTACTAGATATATACCCACATGATCAAAAATTATTTTACAACAAAGACATTTGCACCAGAATGTTTATTGCAGCCCAATTCATAATAGCCAAGACATGGAAACAGCCCAAGTGCCCATCGACCCATGAATGGATCAACAAATTGTGGTATATGTACACTGTGGAATACTATGCAGCCGTAAAAAGATGGAGACTTCACATCTTTTATGTTTACCTGGATGGATCTGGAACATATTCTTCTTAGTAAAGTATCTCAAGAATGGAGAAAAAAGTATCCAAAATACTCAATACTACTATGAAATCAATACATAACCACCTACACACTCATACGAATGGCAAAACATAACTACAGTCCAGGAATTAGAAGGGAAGAAGAGAAAGAGGGGAGGGGAAGGGGGTATATGGGAGGAGGGAGAGTATTTGGGGGGACCTTACCTAATGTGCATGATGCAATGGTACATTTCAAAACCATTAAGAAATGAGTATAATTGTGATGGATGTGTTACTTAGTTCAATGCAAACATTTCATATTGTATATTGAAGCAGTACTCTGAACCCCATAAATGCATCAATGTACAATGTTATGATTTAATAAAAATAATTAATTTTAAAAAAGAGAATAATAAGGTTCATTCATTACTTTTTAAGAAGTTATCATAAATCTCTGAATAAGCACCCATCAGTGTCCCTTTTCTACTGTACATTGGAAGAATAAGAGTTGCCTTGGGCTACACATTAAATAGAAAAGCACGAATGAAAGCTGATGAGAAAAAAAAAATCCTCATATACTTTTCTCGATATCCAGCACCATAGATAAGCTAAAAAGTCTTCAAATAATCGCCATCAGATCTGTGGGCCATAGGTTGGACACCTCTGGCTCATCTTGCAACTCAAAACACTCACACAGTGCCTATCCATGATAACTGTGGTACTGATGAGCACTGCAGAAGGCCTCTGGTGTACTTTCTATTTAGTCAAATAAAAGATGGAAAAGTTATGTACCCGCTCATGAAATTTGATGAAGTTAGTAATATTCTAATAACATTGTTTATTGTTAGTAATCAAGACATTGTTAAGTGAAACTGATTTTTTTTCCCCCTGAAACTGTGTGAAGAAGGTATTTGTGCCACTGGTTTGAGGTACAGTAGAATCCAAGTGGTTTTACCCAGCATTGCTTTTCACCATCAGTGCAAAAGTGGAGAGTGAAGAAGAAAAGTTTCATGGAATTAAAGAAACCTATACATCTTTTTTTATTTTAATATCAAGGACCCTTAAGAGTCTCATCAAACCCCAGGGACTAGAAAGAACATTTTGAAAACTCTTATTCTAAGGAATATATATATATATATATATATATATATATATATATAGAGACAGGTTAAGCACAAGATTGCAGTGTTTATGTTATTAAGTAATTAAAAATAGAAATATATGATTATAATGGTTTGCTTTGCAAGCTTTCATTGAAACATTTCCTGAATCTAATATATCTTATATAGAAACGCATACACACACAGAGAGAAATGTGAATATATAAATATATATCTATTTTCAGATATGCAAAGAAAGCATAATTAATTTTCATTTTGATTCAGCTATTATAAACTTTTTCACACTAGGTATCAACAAATTCTACTTTTTAGTACAATTTGGTAAATATAATTTAATACAGTAATTTAAATAATCCATTTAAGTAATGCATAATCACTTTGGCTTAGAATGCTCTGTGGCATCTCTCCATGTTTTTGGCATGCTTTATGATATTCTCCAAATGAGCGGGTGTGGCCCAAGGAGATAAAGGTTTCCTGTCTAGTCTAAGTGGTGGTGTAATTGAATCACTGGTTAGTAGGAGTGAATCCTAGAATAACAACTACTAAGTACTTATGGATGTGAATGGCTAAAGGCAGTTGTCCAGCCTTTTGGGTTTGGTCTCTAAATTACTCCTCACTCAGGCCCTTTTCCATTGCCCTCAGGTTATAACTGGTTTATCCAGGCCTCTCCAGCCTCTGGTCTCACTATCTTCTTAATGGTGTAAAGGGCTACTTCTGTCTGCTTTAGTTTTGTTGTTGTTGTTGTTGTTGTTGTTTTGTTCTTCTTTGAAATCTGTTGTTATTTCCATAAAAATCAACAGCGCTGTGTTGGATGTGGCCAGGGATAGAGCATGTCATAGAGGTTGTAGCTTTTCACAAATATAAGTAGCAAAGTGTTAGCACGTGTGTTCCTGGGCTTCCCCATGCCTTCTGGAAGTTTCTAAATGTCCCTCCTTGAGCTTCTGGGATTTGTCATGAATGCATATTTCTGTTTGTAGGGGATACAGGGACCCTGTGGCTGATCAACTTATTTCTTTCCCATCCCACAAGTTTTTCTTTATAATTATTCATGTGTTTTTTTCCTCTCTACTTCTAAGTGCAGGGTTTTCAATCAGTCCTAGTATTGCTATTTTAAAGAGACATTTAGAAATACCATGGTGGTGTGTCACAGGACTGAGAAGTGTTATTGACAAGTACTGCCCAGGAGCCAGAAATGCTAAATATATTTTAATTTAGGGGCAGTAAAGAATTGTGATACCCTAAATGCCAATGGCAGTGTTATAACAACACTACTCTAGAAACACATTCCTCAGACCCTAGGGAAGAAGGCCTCACAGATTAGCCATGATCTCTATAACCAAGACAACTCTAATTATTCAAGTCTTTTCACAACCCTCTAGATGAATGCTTTAGGCTGACTTCAAGGAAAGAAAGTCACAGAGCAGAAAAATGAAAACTATTATGATCATTCTATGAAATATGTATATACATCATTTTAATGCTACCATTACATGGGGATGACACATTAAGTACAATAAATGATAAATGAATATATATGCATCAATATTTAAAATAGACAATAAAATAACATTGTTTTATTGTGATGACTGTTGAGAAGCTGCAGATTTGGACTTGCTTATAGATAGACCTTGGCACACATTATTGGAATGGCTCATCACGTGTGCTCCCCAGATGAACTCTAAAGGTTTCTGAGAAACTTCATAAAAACATGAGATTACTTTAAAATCTTTGGTCAGCTTTCTCATGATAGAATACCATGAACAGTCTCTCTGCCGGTTGCTAGTTTTACGTCCAAAACAGCAAACTGAGCCAAGATCCACTGTTGTCAGATTGTCTCTGAAATGCTTCTTTATCCATTTCCCTGTACTTTTTCAATCTGGTTTTTCCTTTATTAACTCAGTTTATCAACTGACTCCTTTGCATGTAAGAAAACAGTTTATGTGGAAAAATAACTAAATGAGGTGAAAATAATTAAATGTCTCGTAGTTATTTTTAGATATTGTTTTATCAGTATATTTAAAGTTTTACATCTATTACACATATTATAGATATATTTTTAAACCTTTCTTTAACAAAATATATATTTTATGCATAGTAGTCAGACAAAATTCCTAGAATATTCTTGATAAACTTTGAATCTTGGAAGCAGAATTCTCTAAACTTACACAATGTTGATTCTTTAAGTCAATGTGTAATATTAAAATAATACAGATTAACTATGTCTCACTAGAATGTGATATTTGCAAAGGTAAAACTTCCCCATTACTATCCTACAATTTACATTTCTTTAATTTTATCATAATTTTCTTCTTATAAATACATTTAGTAGCAAGCACATGTTATGTCTGATGAGAACATTGCATTCAAATTGTTTTTTTTTTTTAGTACAAAAAATTAAAGGAGTTGCTTGATGGATATTTCTTGAGCTGTGAAATAATAATGGAGTGATTCAGAGTCAATGGAAGTTTTGGAGATGTGTTAATTTCAGAAAATGGAAATTATATATGAATTACCACACAAGTTACAAAAATATGACAACACCCAGTACACACTCTAGATGTATTCTGCTTCTCACCATGCTGGAGATGAATTAACTTTTTTTTTTTTATCAACATCAATATCATAAAAGAATGTCGTGCTACAGTTTAGAATTTTTGTATTGTGATTCTTTTTTTTTATAAAGCATCACATTGAAAACATGAATAGTCTTTGCCAGAGGTTGAAATATTTTTGAAGTTTGTTTTAAGTTAATAATGTGTTTTCTTTTTTGTTTTCAGTATTCATTATTTTGTTTACTAGTACTGTTCATTCTCTTTCACCTTAATACACATATAGGAAATTTCAGATAGATTGGTGCAATTTGTTGCTCCAAGGTACTGATAACCATATAGATTAGTTGGTTTTTAGTGATCTTTGAAATTATAAAATACAGCTTAAATTATTCATAAGCAATGTAGAACTAGGACTCTTAATACCTTATGCCCCCAATACTTGTTCAGTAATAGGCAATTAGGGAAAGAGAATTGATAACTGAATCAGAAAAGTCTTTCAAAAACTACCAAAAATGCAACTATCATCTGGCAATGTTCTTGTGTATTTAATAGAGGACAACCACCAAGCTAAATGGGTGGCTGACATGCTTAAAAGATGAGGTCTTAGAGAGGATGGCATGATTAGGTTGCTAAGAAACAGCATTCGAGACAAAGCAGTTCTATGAAGTATTCATCTATGAAACAGGTGGAATGGGAGTGTTTCCCCTGAAGCCAAGTAAAAAGAAAAGAGCAGAGCAATAGCAGTGAGGAATGTAAATTAGACACCCATTTGTGTGTGTGTGTGTGTGTACGGTGGTAAAACTTTGATGTGTTTATGGGGATTGGAATATTTGAGCATTAACTCAGATAATATATGTATGAAATGTCTTAAAACTCATACAAGTTTTATTGACTGATTGATTTTTCCTGGTCATAAAACCCAAATGTGCTATTAGTATTTAGTGACTGTTATTTGTGTGTTTGAGGAAAAAAAATGAAGTGGTAAATTCACAACAGTTATTTCACTCTGGAGCACATTTTAGACAGGAAAGGAATTCATTTTCATCATGATTTCAACCCATATTCCAGTTTGTCTTTCTACAAAATTGATTCTTAGACACAAAAAGAGCCAGTTGGCCGCTGATGACTGTGGACCTGGCACACTCGACTGCTGTTCTTTCTAAGCACCGGTCGCATCTTTTTATTGCCTGAAACTCTCTCTGCTGGAGCTAATTCATGTTTGGCTTTTGCTGGCTATGCTCCACTTCACCATGGATATCAGGTGTCGGGGTATCCTTACCTCTCTCATCCTTCTCATAGCCTTAATTCTGTGGGGTTTGAAGGTAAATCAGAGCTGCCTATCTTCTAATTTTAGGAGTAGATTGTTTTATTGATGTGGGCTCTTCTCAGTATGTAATATGTGTTTGGCTAAGACAGTCCTTCTACTTGTTTTGGTCAGTAGGATGAGGTGGACATACTTTGGGGTGAACCATTACTATCCACATTTCCTAAGTCTTCTGGAACGCTTTCATACAAGATCCATATTTTTAAATCAAATGTGTTTGCACTAAATAAAATAAAAGAGCTTTGCATTCCCTCCATGTTTTTCAAATCCATCCACTCCTCTACATCCTCATTAGTCTGAGATATCAACCCCCAATGTCCATTAAATGCTTCTTGCTCCCACTCTTGATTCCTATCAGATTCCCATAGGCTCCATCATGGGATTTGAACAATTTAAATCGTGTAACACTGGTCCCTACTTAAGAGACTTTGCCCCGAATGTTGCAAAGATGAGTCATCTCTCCTTGGTAGTGAGACTTAACCTAGAATGTTGCAAAGGTGAGTCTTTTCTCTCTGGCATCATTTTTCTTCTGGTTTAGATAATCTCTAAGAGCCTTTAGACATGGGACTTATATTACATCAATTATCATAGGATGCATCTATAAACTCAAGCCCAATCCTTTTTTAATGCTTAGAAATAACTGAGAACGATGTTTCTGGACATTTGCTTGAAACATATTCAGTTCATTATTATTCCAGTCACTCTAAATTTTATAACATATTAGATTTAATCAGATCATTAGCAAGACATTCCAGCCAAACTGGTTTGATATAGAAAGTTTTTTTTTTTTTCTTAATGAGTTGTATTTTGCTGTATCTTTGCTGGTCCACACTCATGGACCTTATAAAAAAGAGCCTTAACAGTTTATTGTTGTATTTATTGGAAAGAAGTTGTTGAGTACAAGGCCATTCTATTAACCAGTGTTCTGTCCACAGAGATCTCCATGACAAAACTCTCTGTCCTCTCAGATAGAGGAATAATTTCTATTAATGGATTTTATTTTAATGTAGGGTCTTTGGACAGAAAGACTACATAATCATTTGTAACCACAAAACTAGAAAATGTATTGGAACAAAATTCTAAATGTGGCCTCACTCCAGCTGATTGCCTTCCACCTAGATCTAGTGTATCTTCCTAAACTTTATTTTTCTTTTGTTTTATTTTTCATTTGCTTAAGCAATATGAAATCATTTGGCAAAATGTGAAATGTAGTGAAATTAAAAAGCAAGATGCTGACTGCTTTTCCTGGTATCATGTCCCATCACAAAGCTCAAAGAACATCTACGGGTAGGAAACTAAACGAGAACTATAAGAAAATGCATCTTCATTGGAGTAAGGTATTTATCAATTATTATTCTATTCTTGGTGCATATTTCAACTTGTCTGTGTCATAAATTAATTCCCATTTCTCTTGGATTACTTTCTCAAACTATACCCATAGGAAATCTGACTTGTTATGTTAGTGAAGATTAAACTGTGTCTTATCCTCCTTTATATTCAGTCAATTATGATGAATGTTTGTTATTTCTATAGACTTTCTTGAAATTAACGGTAACTAACTGCATGTTCTAAGAAGTATCATAGAGCTAATTAATTTTTCAATTTATAGCCATAATTAAGACTTCCGTACAACATCGGGGATTCTTGGTTTCTCAGTTTATGAGTCACAGATTTTAATTACATACATCATCTGTAATTCAGCCTTAAATCATTTGGAATGTGAAAGTATTACATTAAAAACATGAATAGTTAGGGTCCACCTTACTAAATTACTTCTACAGATCTCCCTTAATTTATCAATTAGACATCTGCTATTTAAAAGTTTTAGTAGGTCTGTAGGCACAAAAATTCCACCAGAAGTTCTCTTGACCTACAGTACATTGAATATTCATCTTTAATGAAAAAGACACCCTTTCAAAGTTCCATTAATTGTGTCTAATATCCGACTAGATCAACCACAATGGAAACAACTGCCAATGAATGAACGATGAGATAAATTTCTCTTTATTCTAAGTGCACTGATAACCATATTTATTTCAGCGACTACTATACCTGTCTTTGATTGCCATGCAAGTTTCCTATTTCCTTGTCTAGAATTTTACTCTGCCAATTTCTAACCCATTGTTCACTTAGCAGCCAGAGCAGTCTTTCTAAATGGTTTGCTAATGTCCATGCCATTCACCTGCTTGAAAACTTTCAAGGGCTCCTGATTTCTCTCAAGATACTTGCTTAGTTTCTTCTTAAGGTTCAAAAAATAGTTTAGGATCCAGAATCTTTTTTGGCTCCATCTGTCACCCTTAGTCTTCAGGAGTCCTCAAACTTTTTAAACAGGGGACCAGTTCACTGTCCCTTAGACCAGACTATGGGCCCTGGGATGAGTTGGCTGCTAAGCAGGACAGGCAGCCGCGGGCCGATAAATGTCCTAGGCGGGCTGCATGTGGCCCTCGGGCTGTAGTTTGAGGATGCCTGCTTTAGCCATCTTGCACTTCCCATACTTCTGAGAATGAGCTCTGGACTCTGGGTCTAGGCCTTCACACCCTCTACTTAAAATAACTTTCCTCTTTATTTTTATCTGCCTGACTTTTAAATGTGTTTTAGGTTTCAACTTAGGGATTTCTCCTGTCCAGTCTAATTTGGTGCTCCTTTTTTGTTGTCCCAAGGCCTCTGTGACTTTATCCTGCCAGAGCTCTTGCCTATTTATCTGCCATTTCAATGGAAGACTGAGACCCATTTCAAAGAGCATGCTTTTAGGACAATGTCTTGTTCTCTGCTCTTACTCTAGAGATCCGCACTTAATAGGCATTCAATAGACTCTAAGTAATTTTTCAATAAGTAAATGGATTTTCTGATATTATAAAAACTATTCTAATGTGCTCTTTAAATATTTTTTTTTTCCTGAACATATTAGATTACTGCTATAGCCACCAATTATACTATCTCAAAACTTGTGTTCAATTCCCAGTTCCCTTACTTGTTGGTTGTACGTCATTGGGCAATTTAACCAAAGTCTTAGTGTCCTCATTTCAAAATCTAGAACATAATGGCCCTTACATATGTTACATTAAGTATAGTCTAGAGATGCCTCCTGATATATTCCAAGTTTAGCCTGAAGGTTTCCCTATACACAGTGAACTATCACCTAACTGGATGTGTAAACAGATTGTAACCTACTCTGGTCTCAGTCACAGACTTTCATCCAGCCCAGGCAGCCAGCTGTTCAAATCATATTTGAATAAGGCAAATGCTGAGCTGTAATCAGTCCAGCTGCTTCTGCACCTCACTTCCATTTTCTGTATGTCACTTTCCTTTTTGTTTATAAATGTTATCCAGACAGGTAGCAGCCCCAGAGTCACTCTGAACTTGTTCTGGTTCTGGGGGCAGCACTATGTAAGAATCGAATCTTTCTTTGCTGAATTAAATACTAAAATTTAACTTGTCTAAAGTTTGTCTTTCAATATTTAATATAGTTGCAATGACAAGTACTGGGATAAGGCATGAAACAACACAATGCTTGGAACATTTCAAGTGCTTCTTACCCATCTTATTACTATTATCAGTTCTTTATTTTATTACAAGCATTATAACACTGGGGTTAAGAACTTTGGCTTTGATTATGTTTATTTGTTTGTTTGTTTTTTAAACACCCCCCACATCTACTCAATACTTAATTAAAGCCTGTAGATTAACAACTACATGCTCACTAAGAGAAAAATCTCAATTAAATTCCAGTAAGGGGGAAGGGGTCAGGTATATTGCAGCCTGATAGGCATATTGCACACGTATATTGCATATTTCCTGGTGAAGGCGACAAGTACAACCGGATTTTAACCTTACAAAAGCAAACTATGTAACCTAATAGTGTGTACCCCATATTAATCTGAAAATAATAATAATAACTCTGGCTTTGGAAATATTTGGGTTCAAATTCTGCCTTGGCCTCTTATTAGACCTGTGGCATTACTCTTTGCAAGTTAGTTTTGTTGTCTATAAAATGGAAATAAAAATAATGTCCACTCTAATGAGTTATTGAGAGGTAAAACATAATGTGAGTAAAAGCTCAGACCATCGCTTGATAAACAGTGGAGGCTTAATAAATGTTAGATATTAATATTGTTAACAAACCTAGCTCTCACACAGATCATAAGTTCACTGGAATCACAAATTTTTGCTTCACTCATCTTTGAATTCCCAGAACCGGTGTTTTGCCTTGGTCTTTTGCTCTAATAACAGGGCTACCTATAAAAATAGTCCCCAAGAAGAGAAAAGCACAGAACTGTGGTGGTCCACTGTGGCTGGGTGTGACTTAGCATTAGTCAACTGAAATTGGGGTACCCTAGAGAAGAAAGCAGGTTTAGGGGGTGTCATCCGGGAATGATAAGCCTATCTGCTGGTGTTATTGTGAGAGAAAGAGAGTTTCAAGTTGAGAAAGAAGCTCAGTGGTTAGTTGAGAAAGCTTCAGGGACAAATTTAACCTGATAGCTAAATTTTAGCTTTGGTTGACCTGGGGTTTAGTTTCCATGGTAGTCAAAGGAAACAGAAAGAGGAATTGTCTAAGTAGACGAGTTTTGCATGGTATTATTATTTGATGGTAAGAATTCCACAGAGCAAGATAGTTTTGGCAAATGGGCTCCCTATGTTTTTGAGAGTTGAAGTTGATCTGAGCAGACTAGATGCCCCTGGGGAATATGCATTAATTAGTAAGCTATTAGTGTTAAATTGCTGCTAATTTGGGTCTTGTAATTGAAAGGAACAAAAAGACTCCAAAATGGTGTTGACAGAATGTTGGGATAGGAGGAAATTTGAAACAGCTTTTCTGTAGCTCATCTTTCAAGAGACAAAGTTTGTATCCCTTGAATAAATTAACTTTTCAATTTGAACTTCCTGTCTCCCTTTAAAAGTGACAATTATATGTGGGTTAGAAATGAGTGAGCGCTCGCCTTACAATGCAGTTTTGAATGCCCCACTCATTGATATGTACTATAAAAGTACCAAATGTTTTTTAGAATAACAGGCAAAAACTGAAGTTTTAGTTAGTTTAACATCACATGCTTATGAAAAAGAAAATGTCAGGTCTGTAATCTTGTTCTCTGTTCCCTGTGTGCTCTTGGCCAAATAATGCCTAGACACAGCAAAGTCAGGCAAGATGTGGTAAATGTGGCGTGGGTGGTGCAAAGCAGAATGGAGCACTGTGAATCTAACCATCCTCACCGCAGCTCACTCGTGGGCAGAAGTGTCGTGATCACAATCCTAGAAGAACACAGGTTACCGCACCTGCAGGGCCCCTTCATCATAAAGCAAGGGTGGTCCTTTGAGAGAGCAGTTTCCTATCTCTGCTCCCAGTTCCACTGAGGTGTTGAGAGAGGCCGTGCATAATCACTGATCACTCCAAGTTTCTCCTTAAAGGAATGAACTTGATTTGAAAGGAAGTGTGGGGAAATTCAAGCCTAAAAGTGTCTTAAAAATAATTTTGGTGGTAACTGAGAGGAGGCTAGTAGCTTCAAAAGAGCGACAAGCTGCACGCTGGGCAAGTTAGGTCACCAAAGAGAAGGGAGGAAACCAACTGGAGCCCCTGTGATGTGCTGGCAGGAATGTGGAGCAGTGACCAGAGCTGCAGGAGGCAGTCTGACAGGGCCTCAAAGCTTAAACACAGTCATCCCATGAGTCGGCAAGTTCCCGCTTCCTGATATATGTAAAGAAAGGAAAACATGCTTGCACAAAAATTTTTACAGGAATGTTCATAGACATAAAGAAAGTGGAAATAGCACACATGCTCATCAAGTGATGGATGGTTGAAGAAAACGGGGGGTATCCTTATGGGTAATAGTATTCCATGGGAACAAGGGATGGAATCGTGGTACAAATGAGCCTTCAAAACATTATGCTAAGTGAAATAAAAAGCCACAAAGGACACATATCATATGATTTCATTTGTATGAAGTGTCCAGCATAGGTAAATCTATAGAGACAGAAAATAGATTATGGGTTCCCTAAATAATCCCTAAAGATGTGAAATAGCTGGGGGAAATGGGGGGTGATTGCTAATGGGAATGAAGTTTTTTGAGGGCGGTAATGACCATTTTCTAAAATCGACTGTGGTGATGGTAATATAACTCTGTGAATATACTAAAAACCATTGAACCAATAAATTGTAAAATAATACATAACTCAATGAAGATATTATGAAAAAGAAAGTGAAACTTATTTTTACAGATAAAATGGATTCCAGCGGGTATTTTTTTCTCCTTTTTGGTGGTAGTTCTCTTCACCCGGTCAGTAACTATTTGAGTGGTCACTACTTTGTATCAGGGCGCACAGCTGACCAAGGACACATTCTCTTTTTGAGAGGTTAGGGCAAGTCTACCATTTGGTGTATGCTCTGCTCCATGTTCATGCATGTTGGCAGGGTTCCTGAGATACAACTGATGTTCAATGACTGTGTGGGTTTAAAGGATATAGTCTGACAACTTTTAACATACGCATATACCTGTCAAACAATGACTACCCAGAGGGTAATGAACGTACTTACCACTCTCAAAAGACCTTCTAGTGCCCGCTTTGTATTTCCTCTCTTCTCCCCCTCTGTATCCTGTCCTTTTCAGGCAAATACACCTCTGCTTTCTATTGCCATAGAGTTGTTTGCATTTTCTGGAGTTATATATAAAGCAGTCACATAGTATGCATTTTTGTTTTGTTTTGTTTTCTTGGCTTCTTTCTAAAGCCTACTGCTTTGAGATGGATCTATTTTGTAGCCCGTGTCCACAGTTAATTTCATCTTAGTGCTGAATCGTATGGCATTGTACAGATACACCATTTTTACCCATGCACTTAAAAAAAAAAAAGATGTATTTATTGTTTCCTAACAGCATGGACATGAGCTGTTCAGGGTCGAAATGGTGGCTTTGTGGTGTGGAACACCCACAGACTTAAAATAGTGTTGCTTGGTCATATCTGTTTTCTTTTAGGGCTCAGTAGTATTTTATCTTGTACAATTACCACTTACGTTTTCTGCTGTTTTGAGCTATTATAATTAAAGCCTCCCCTGACAGTAGTGTACAAGTTTTTGTGTGAATGTTTTATTTCTCTTATTTTATCCATAAAGGATCCCACATTGATAATGTCAACTATAAGTAAAAAAAAGTTTTACTTTTTTTTCTAACATGGATGCCTTTTCTTTTTCTTGACATATTGCACTGGCTAGAACCTCTTGCAAATTACTGGATGGAATTGAAGAGTGTAGACATCTTTAAGTTGTTCATCACATAAGGGAGAAAACAGTCCTTCAGCAGGATGATGATGGTTGTTAAGTTTTTATTTTGTATTTATTTCCTTTAAACATGTTATTAATACATAATATTTCTATGTATTTGGGGGGGGTCCCTGTGGTATTTCAATCCATGCACACTGATAAAATCAGGGTATCTGGGATATTCATTGTCTAAACTATTTATTATTTCTTTATGTTGGGAACATTTCAACTTTTCTCTTCTTACTAGTTTGAAATGCACTGTTGTTAAGGCTAGTCATCTGTTGTGCTAGTTAACAGGAGAACGTATTTCATTCTGTATGGCATTCCACTGACAGTGTGTGACAGTCCGCTTTTCTCTCTTCATTGCCAGAATTTGTGATTTTTTTTATTATTCTGATAATAGTCATTCTAACTGGCATAAGATGGGAATTCATTGTGATTTTGATTTGTATATACTGAGGATTAGATGTGTTTGATATTTTTTCATATACCGTTGGGCATTTATTTATATATCTTCTTTTAAGAAATGTCCATTCAGCTACTTTGCCCACATTTTAATGTATGCATGTATGCATTTGTTTACTTGCTGTTGAGTGGTTTATGTTCTTTCTGTGGGTATGAGTCCCTTGTCTGATAAATAGTTTGCAAATATTTTCTCTAGACAATTCCACAGGCTGTGTCTTCACTGTGTCTACTAATTCCTTTGTAGTGAAAAGCTTTCTGGTTTAACATTGTCCCTCTGTCTATTTTTGTTACCTGTGCTTTTGAGATATCAGCCGTAAATATGTGCCTAGGTCAATGGTCTGATGTCTTATATGTTTTCTTCTGGTAGTTTTATAGTTTTGGACCTTACATTTATGTCTTAAATTCTTTTGAGTTGATATTTGTGTATGGTAAGGTAGGGGTCTAGGTTTGTTCTTCTGCTTATGGGTATCTAGGTGCCATGTGAATGCTGATGAACCATTCTTTTCTCTCTTGCCTGTTCTCAGAATCATCACTGAAAATCAGCTAGCTGTAAATGTACAGATTCATTCTGGAGTGTCTTCTCTGTTCTATTGGTTTATGTGTCTGTTTTATACCAATACCAGGCTATTTTGTTTTTTCTAGATTTGTAGTATAATTTGAAGTTATGTAGTGTGATGCCTCTGGCTTTGTTATTTTGTTCAGTATATCTTTGGATGTTTGGGGCCTTTTGTGGTATACAAAGACTTTTTTTTTTCTATTTTTGTAAAGACTGTCATTGATATTTTTATAAGGATAACATTGAACTTGCAGATTGCTTTGATGCTTTGACAAGTACAGTTCTTTTGAAAATATTCTTCAACTCCATGAATGTGGAATTTTTTAAAAACTATTTGTGTTATTTTTAATTTCTTTCAGCAGTGCTTTGTAGTTTTCTTTTTAGAAACTTTTCACATTCTTGGTTCAATATATTCCTAGCTAGGTTTTTTTTTATTTTTATTTTTTTTGGTTTTGCTTGTTTTGTAGCTACTGAAAATGGGATTGCTTTTTGATTTATTTCCAAGTAGTTCTTTAATTGTGTATGGAAATGCTACTGATTTTTGTTTGTTTACTTTGTGCTCTGTGAATTTACCGAATTTATTTTTCAGTTCTTGGTGTTAGTTGGTAGATTCCTTAAGTTATTTTCATGTATAAGATTATATCATCTGCAAAGAGGAACAATTTGAGCTTTCTGTCTTCCAACTTGGATGCCTTTCATTTCTTCCAACTTGGATGCCTTTCATTTCTTCCTGGCTAAGACTTCTAGCACTTCAAGCTTTTCTATGTTAGGCACACCTGAAACTATAGTTAAACTTCCATGGGACACTTAAATTATGTTGATAATGATCAGAGCAAAACTGAACCACATAGAAAATTTAAAAAATTCAAATAATCAACAAAATGACAAGTTTTTTTTTTTTTTTTTTTTTTTTTAATAATAAACAATACCAATATGCCACTAGCTAAACCAGTGTTAGCAACTAAACCTTAGTTGCTCTGGCTAAGACTTCTAGTACTGACTTTAATGAGAATAGTGACAGTGGGCATCTTTGCCTAATTCTTAGAGAATTGCTTTCAGCTTTTCCTCATTCAGTATGATATAAGATATGGATTTGTCACATATGGCCCTTTTTATGTTGAGGTTATGTTCCTTCCATGACAAAATTGTTGAGAGTTTTTATCACAGAGAGATGTTAAATTTTATCATATTCTTTTCTGCATCTGTTGCAATGATCATATGATTTTTGTGTTTTTCATTTTGTTGATGTGATGTACCACATTTATTGTTTTGCATATGTTAAAATATCCTTACTTTCATGGGGTAAATTCCACTTGACGTGGTGCGTAATTTTGATGTGTTGCTACATTCAGTTTCCTAGTATCCTATTGAGGATTTTTTACATCTATATTCATAAGCAACATTGGCCTACTGTTTTATCTTCTTGTTGTATCCTTGTCTGTTTTTTGGATCAGAATAAAGCTACCTTTATGGAATGAATTAGGAAGAATTTCTTCTTTTTCAATTCTCCAGAACAGGTTTAGTAGAAGTAGTGTTAGTTCTTCTTTATAAGTCTCATAGAATTCAGTAGTAAAGCCATCAATCCTGGGATTTTCCTTTTGGAGAGGCTTTTTGTTATTAATTTAATCTTGTTATTCATTATCATTCTGTTCATGTCTTCTGTTTCTTCTTGCTTTAATATTTTGGTAGGTTTTATGTGTCTAGGAATTGTATTGACTTTCTCTAGGTTTTCCAATTTGTTTATATGTGGATGTTCATGATAGTCTCTAATGATTCTTGGCATTTCTATGGTATCAGTTGTATTGTCACTTTTTTCATTTCTGATTTTATTTAGATCTTCTTTCCTTTTTTCTTGGTTAATGATTTTCAAATGGTATCCACGAGAGGCTCTTAGGTGTGCGTGAAAAATTTTAAAGATCATTAATTAAATAATTTTCAAAAGAAGTTCAAAGAACAGTAAGTATATTCTTTTTATTACCCTTTTTTTTTGATCAACATAATTTAAGTGTCCCATGGAAGTTTAACTATAGTTTCAGGTGTGCCTAACATAGAAAAGCTTGAAAAACACTGGTTTAGCTAGTGGCATATTGGTATTGTTTCTTATAAAAAAAACTTGTCATTTTGTTGATTATTTGAATTTTTAAAATTTTCTGTGTGGTTCAGTTTTGCTCTGATCATTATTATTTATTTTCTCCAACTAATTTCTGATTTTTTTTCTTGCTTTTCTAGTTCCTTGAGGTTGTTTATTTGAAACACTTCTGCTTTTTGATGTAGGCATTATTGTTATAAACTTGCCTTGTAGCTCTGGTTTCACTGTATCATATAAGTTTCACTTTGCTGTGTTTCTATTTTCATTTGTTTCAAAAATTTTTTATTTCCATCTGGATTTCTTCATTGACCTAAGGATCATTTGGAAGCATGTTATTTAATTTCCATGTATTTGTAAAGTTTCTAAATTTCCTTTTTTTTTGATTTCTAGTTTTATTTCATTGTGATCTGGGAAGATATTTGATATAATTTCAATTAATTTTGTTTTTGAGACAGTCTCACTATGTCACCCTTGGTAGAGAGCAGTGGCATCACAGCTCACACCAACCTCTCACTTATGGGCTTAAGTGACTCTCTTGCCTCAGCCTCTCAAGTAGCTGGGACTACAGGTGCCTGCTATGATGCCCGGCTATTTTTTTTTTTTTTATTGTAGTTGTAATTGTTGTTTAGCAGGCTCTGGCCAGGTTCAAACCTGTCTGCCTTGACATAGGTGGCTGGCATGCTAACCATTGGGCTATGGGCGCAAAGCCATTAAAATTTTTTTTGAGACTAGTTTTGTGCCCCAATACCTGGCCTTTTCTAGACAATGTTGCATGTGCTGTTGAGAAGAATATATATTCTGCATCTTTTGAAGAAAATACTCTGGAAAGGGATGTTAGCTCCATTATATCTATAGTACAAAGGTATACAAGCAATCTGATGCTTCTTTGTTGATTTCGTATCTAGATGGTATGTCCAATGCTTAAAGTGTTGGTGTTCCCAACTGGTATTGTATTGAAAGCTATTTTTTCTTTTTGATCTAATAATACTTTTGTCTCTATATTTGGGTGTTCTGAGTGTTGAGTAGTATATGTTTGGAATTGCTATATCCTCTTGAAGATTTGATCCCTATGTCTTCCTATACTTATCTTTATCTCTTTTTAACAGTTTTTGACTTAAAGTTTGTTTTTATCTAAGTATAGCTGCTTCTGCTTACCTTTAGTTTTGCTGGTGTGAAATATCTTTTTCCATCCCTTCATTTTTAGACTATTTGTTTCTTTACAAGTTAAGTGAGTTTCTTGTATGCAGAACATACTTAAGTATTTTTACCCATTCAGTTACTCTATATCTTCTAAGTGTGAAATTTAATTTGTGTACATTGAAAATTATCACATTATATATGATGTATGTGTGTATATATATATATATATGTTCTTTTTTTTTTTTTTTTTTTTTGTAGTTTTTGGCCAGAGCTGGGTTTGAACCCACCACCTCTGGTATATGGGGCCGGCGCCCTCTTCTTTTGAGCTACAGGCACTGCCCATCATTAATATTTAAAGACTTATTCTTGTCCTTTTGCTGTTTTTTCCCTGGTTGTTTGGGATATACTTTGTTCTTTTCTTCCTTTCTCATTGTTCATCATTGAGGTTTGATGGTGTTCTGTAGTACAACATTTGAGTCTTTTCTCTTTCTCATTTGTGTATCTGCTTTACCAGTGAGTTTTATATATTTACATATTTTCATGATTGTAAATATTGTCTTTTCACTTCCACATGTAGGAATCCTTTAAACGTTTCTTACCATGCTGGTCTAGTGGTGATGAATTCCCTCAGTGTTTGCTCAGCTGGGAAAAAATTTATTCCTTTTTCATTTTTGAAAGTCAGAATTCCATGTTATAGTATTCTGGGTTGGCAGGAGCTTTTTTTCTTTTAGTACTTTAAATATACCATCACATTTCTTTAGACTTAGAATATTTTTGCTAGAAAATATTCTGTTAGTCCCATGGGAATTTACGTTTATGTCACTTGACACTTTTGCTGTTTCTAAATTTCATTCTTTGTCTTTTACTTTCATTTTTACACCTTTTCCCATCTCTTCTCATTGAGGGACACCCCAAATTTGAAATATTTAGTCACTTTGTAGTGTCCCCTATGTAACATACCTTTTCTTTATTTTTTTTCCCATTTATTTACTTATATGTTTACTTATTTATTTACTTTTGTCTGACTGGGATATTCCAAAAGACCTGTCTTCAATTTCATAAATTGTTTTTTCTGCTTGAACTAGTCTTTTGTTGAAGCTTTCTATTGTATTTTTATTTAATCCATTAAACTATTCATTTCCAGGATTTCTGTTTGGTCCTTTTATGGTATCTATCTCTTTGTTGAATTTCTCATTCAGATAATAAATTACTTTCTGATTTATTCATATTGCGTATCTGTGTTCTCTTGTATCTCATTGCGTTTCTTTATATAATATTACTTTGAATTCTTTTCCAGGCATTTACAGATTTCTTTTCTGTCAGACTCTGTTGCTGAAAAATTATCATGTCCCTTTATTGGTATCATGTCTCCTTTTAATCTCCTTACAATGATATCAGTGCATCTGGTATAGTAGTTGCTTCTTCTAATTTTTTTTTGATTGGCTTTTGTGGAGAAAGGTATTTTTTCAATAAAGATGTCTATAGTGCTTCTTAGGTAGAGTTATTCAGCTTTGATTCTGGGTGCTGCCAGTTGCATGTAAGCCTTTGGGTCCCTAGATAATTTAAATGGGCATCAATGTAGCAAGATGAGACAAGCAAATCTTTGGATATCTAGGTGGTTTGCTTAGGTGCCCATAGTGGTAGTAGCAGGCTGGGAAATGGACTGGTCCTTGGACTAGTAGGTGGTGTGACTGACTCTGGAAATCGCAATAGTGGTGGTGAGTCAACTTTCAGACAGTGCTATTGACACCACTGGTGGTACAGCAGGCTGGAAAGGCCAGTTCCTAGGCCCCCAGAGGCACATGTGAGTAAGGGCCAGCAGCAGTGTTCACAGTAGGCTCAGCTGCCCTCTCCTCAGGCTCCTGACAGTCATGCTTGGGCACTGATGGCAGCAGGAGGGAAAGTCAATCCCTGACCTCTGGAAAATATGTGTGAGCTCTAGAGGGACAGTTCTTAGTGGTCTATCCTCAGGACCACTAATGGTGTGCAGTGGTACAGGCTTTGGTGGGTAAAGTGTCATTGTTGTAATTTTTATTGTGATGTATTTCTCAGTTTGAGGATTTTTTTTTTTTTGGAGTTAACATTATGTTTGTATATTTTTAATCAGTAATGGATGTTGAATTTTTTCAAATGACTTTCTGCCTCAATTTAGATGATCACATAGTTTTTTTTAAATTTAGATTCTTGATGTGATTTAGATTCTTACATTGACCAATTTTTGGATAGTAAACCAATCTTACATTGCCATGTTAAACTCTACTTGATCGTGATGTGTTTTTTTATATATTGGTATGTTTGATTTAGTTCCTCACACTCCCAGCTCTGTTTAACTCTGGGTGTTTGCCAAGTTTAACTTGGGTTTTCCCTCCCTCCACACAGTCTGGAAAATCTCTCAAGGCTGCAATATGGAGTCTGTCTCATTTGTTTCTTACCTTTCATAGATTGCAGAAAAGGGATGCAAAATCATATGGAGAATAGAAATATTCTACATTTTGATTTTGATTTTGACAATTGTGTAGGAAATATGTAGAAGATTTAAATGGTTCAAAAGATTGATGAGTATTTTCAGTGGAAAACTATGCATTGGTTAGAGGGCATTATTCTGAGTTATTTGATTACGTGGGGTTTGTGCCTTTCATTTTTTTGACCTATTTTTCAACTCTCTACATTGTAGAAAACTAATAGTAAAATAAATAATTCTTATCTATAGAAAGAAGCATTTGTCTGGTGAAAAGCAATTGATTACTGCTACGAGATATTTATCATTTTTCTCATTTTTGTCTTTATTATCAAATTCATTTTAGCCTTCCTGATGGGCTCATATATTATATCTGGTCTTCATATTCTTCTTTAAATAAGTGTAATATCTTTCCATTTTTTTCATTAATTACCTTAGTAAACAAAATCTTTGACAAATGTACATTTTATATCTGTATGAAAGTCATGACGTTAAAAGTTATCTTTTAATAGCATGCACAAAACTATATATAACTGCACAAGCAACACATCAGACTGTATACTTAAAATGCCCAAAATTTAATTTTATGTAACCTATACCCCAATAAAGCTGGAAACACTTAATCCTCAAAGAAATCTTATGGGAAAATAAATTTACTAAGGACTTTCCTTACCATCTCTCTGAACTTTGATAGCTATTGAAAGAGCTAACTTCTATAACATTGGCTTTCTCAGTATTTCAACTTCATTCTCTGAACATTCCTTATTAATAGTCTATTCCTAGGACCTGATTTTCAGCATTGATTCCTTCATCAAAAATATCTTAGATTTTCTTCTTTCTTTGGGCCCTTTCCCTAGCTAATCCTATCCCTTCTCCAAAATCTCTATGTTGACTACCTTTAAAGAGAAATAAATTCATCCTGAATAGGTAACACTAGTTGAGTATTTCTTATTTTAATGTTTCATGTACTTTTCTATGTTTATTAAGTTCTCATAATAACCCAATAATGATGAGCTGCCAAAGGCACTTTTATAATCACTAGCTCTTTATAGGAGAAGAGTTTACAACTTAGAATTTCTATGTCACGGCTCGGCACCTGTGGCTCAATAGGCTGGAGCACTAGCCACATACACCTAGGGTGGCGGGTTTGAATCCCCAGCCTGAGCCCGCCAAACAGCAATGATGGCTGCAACCAAAAAATGGCCGGGCATTGTGGCGGGCACCTGTGGTCCCGGCTGCTTGGGAGATGGAGGCAGGAGACTCGCTTGAGCCCAGGAGTTGTAGGTTGCTGTGAGCTATGATGCCATGGCACTCTACCCAGGGGGATAGCTTGAGGCTCCGTCTCAAAAAAAAAAAAAAGAATTTCTATGTCATAAATCACATAATGAATAAATTCAGATGGTTTCATTCCAGTGGTCAGATGTTTAACCACCATATTTTTCTGTCTCCTTTCACCTTTCCTGTGATTCCAATTCAATTTTTTTTTATTATCTTCAAATACATTTCAAACAATTCCTTTAATCTCTCATTTCCTATATTATATTCCATTCTGAAATGATTACTATTTTTTAGGTTCCAACTCCAGCTCTGTCAGTGACTGGCTGAGTGAACTTGGGCATGCCTCTTGCTTTCTTGGGGTCTCAGTTTTTTTATTTTTATTTTTTAATATTTAAGTGACAAACAAAGATTGCATATATTCAAGGTGTATAATGTGATGATTTGATTTGATATACCTAAACAGTGTGTAATAATTATCACAATCAAATTAATTAATAGAATCACTACTGCCCATCTGGCCATCAGAACCCCAGAACTTGTTCATCTTATAGCTGAACATTTGTAACTCTTTGATCGCTTTTACCACATGACTTATTATCATGGTTTTATTAAAATCCAGCCACTTTTAGTTGACTACAGAAATGCAAAACTGATTTCATATTGCTCGATTGTATTCTTTTACCAGTGAAAAATTATTTTCCCAAGGATGGGTTTAATTTCATTTCCATGGCAACAGAGTTTTAAAAATTAAAGTGTAGAAATATACCATCATACTAAGTTTTTGATCTAAATTTACCCTTTTTCTTTCAACTATAGAAAATAACTGACAGAATAAAGTAATTGTGGCTATAGAAATGTCATTTACACTGACCCTAATTTCAATCCAACAAGATGATTAAAGAAATTATAACTCTTATGTCAATGAGGATTTTGTGAACTGTTACTAATTGTTTGAGTCAGAAGTTCATGATGTATCATAATTTCCAGTGAAATACGACTTAGACCCTACTACTTAGCATCTGTATAATGTGGCACGATAGTGCTTTTTATAACCTTCAGAAGTTACATGTCACACAGGTTGCAGTGACTCAGTACCATCTGTTAGGGTTTTGCTAAATGATGTAGT
Source organism: Galagoides demidoff (assembly GCA_963574575.1). Taxonomy (NCBI): domain Eukaryota; kingdom Metazoa; phylum Chordata; class Mammalia; order Primates; family Galagidae; genus Galagoides; species Galagoides demidoff. The sequence goes on from CAUYQV010147231.1 coordinate 21,741, forward strand.
GAACTTTTAAGGCCAGAATTTGGGGGAAATTCCTAGCTTTTCCATTTCCTTGCTTCAGGATGGAGGCATATTATTCAATCTCTCTCAGTTGAGTGCCATGAACTATTGAATAGGAACACTGTCTTTTAAAAAAAATCAGCAGAGTTATGATTAGGAGCAGATGACATAACAAATAGGAAAATTACTAAGGACTGCTACTAACTTAGGTATTAGAAACACTCTTCTCTGCTTTTCATTTTTTAAAAAAAATGAATGTGAGACTAATAGACTATTGGATAAAATGTAGGGACCACTTTTGTATATCTCACAAATACAAATTATTGAGACAACAATTAATGATGTTTTAGCCTGCCAACTATTCTTTTGCTTGGGTGTTTTACATATGTTCTCTCATTACACTGTACAAAAAACTTTTTAAAAACTGTAATTAATTCTATTCTGAACTGTTAGAGAGATGATGGAGAGTAATGCTGAACATGTAGACTGTGATACTGTCCTTCCTGAGCCCAAACCCTTGACCTGCCATGTCTAGCTTGTGAATTTATCCAGGTTAGTGATTTTTCTTTGCCTCAGATTCTTCACCTGTGAGATTTTCAAAAAGTTATTGTAATTAAAGTGTTTTATGGAATCAAAGGGGTTAATACATGAAAGTGCTTAGAATGGTGGCTGGCGTGAAGTACTCAGTAAAAGTCATTCATTTATTATTATTATTAGTGAATATAATGTGTTGCAGATAGGGAAACTGACTTACTCAAGGCTACCTTGTTAGTATGTGGAGAAAAAATATTTTAAATAAAAATTATTTGACTCCAATTTCATATTATCTCTTCATTATAAGATAATTTATCATGTTACTTTATGATGCTGTTTACTGCATAATGTATGAGGGGAAACATAGAAATGGATGTATTAGTTATTAATATTGAGATTTTACTATTTCAAAGTAATGTGTCACAACATAGTTATACAGGTAAATATTTCATGTGAATATGTATATAGTTATTTCATGTAAATATGTGTGTTAATATTTTATGGACTGAAATAAGTAGAAAATACTACTCATGGAGAAAAATTTCTACTGTGCTAAGAATAGGTGAAAGGACTCAGTGACTTTCTATAAGATTAAATCATGAAATGTAGAGATGGAATTTAATCATGGCTCACTTATGTGCCAAACAGCAGGGCACATGTTTGCTGCACACTTTGAGTAAATCAAAAGCATATAAGAAACCCAGAAGACATGGTTCCTGGGATTTCTGAACCCACAGTAGTGATAATTCATTCATATTCTACATCCTAGCTTTCTCCTGAAAAAATATATTTCTCCTTCTGTAACAGGCATTGTGTCCAGGGAAATCATTTTCTCTTCGTTAAGTGACAAACATAACTGGAGGGAAGAATTATATAGGCCGCAAATTCACTGTCTGTTCCTGGCTGCCCTGGAAGTAGTTTAAGTACAAAATTGTCATTGATGCCTGAATATTGGGGGGAAGTAGGAACAGCAAGGAAAGAGGAAGATAAAATTATTAATGAAGATACTATCTGTTATAATAACATATTGTTCATCAAAGTCTGCTTGAAGTGAAAAGGATAAGAGTCAGAATTCTCACACCAACTTCAATGAAAAAGAATAGAGTTATGACTACCAAGAGTAGTATACCCTGTGCACTTTCAGACTTGTTTCCAGGTAAAATGGATAATATACCAGATAAGCATAGCTTCCTTAGATGTGATGAAATTATTCAATTCCTTATCATAATATTTATGTACAAGTTCTTAGATCTATGCTTTCTCCAGCTTGGTAGCACAAATGTAATTTTCTGCAAGAGGACAGGCAGCATTTATTTTCTCAAAAGGAGCCTGTGTGATGGAGGATGGAAGTAATTCCTTCATGGGGTGGCTATGGGTGTTAGAGGGGATTGGATTTTGCATATTTCAAGTGGCTTCAGGGTACCAACTGCCTCTTGTTGATCTACTGAAGATTGTACATACTCTTGGACATGGCTTCTAGATGCCCGTATTTAAATACAAGCGAGCTCACAAATCAAATAATCACAGCCAGCTGCCAGATTAACTTCAAAGACTTTGTCTTCAATAATGAAGTGTTTAGAGAAATGTTGATGCTTCATATACAACTGGATGCTTGTATCCTCAAATCTAATGCCCATTTAAATATCTGACTTGCAAAATATGTGGGAGGAATTCTTTGCAGTGTCACTGACTAATCATATATTGGAATTTAACTTGTGAAGATCCTACTCCCTAGGCATTGCTAATGAATCATTCTCTGGGCTACAGGACATTGATCCAACTTAGGTTAAGTCTCTGCCTTTGCTATTTCAGATATAGCCAATGTCAAGAAGGAATTTATTGGCTTGGCTCTGTGGCTCACGACTGTAGTCCTAGCACTTGAGAGGCCAAGGTGGGTGGATTGCCTGAGCTTACAGGTTTGGGATCAGCCTGAGCCAGAGTGAGACCTCATCCCTAAAAATAGCCAGGTGTTGTGGCTGGTGCCTACAGTCCCTATTCTCTTAGGTAAGAGAATTGCTTGAGCTCAAGAGTTTAGTTTGAGGTTGCTGTGAGCTATGACACCATAGCACTCTACCAAGGGTGACAAAGGGAGACTTTGTCTTAAAAAAAAAAAAAAGGAGTTTATTTTGGGAAATGTATGGATTTGTAAAATAGATTCATTTTAAGAATGGAATAATTCTGAAGAATTCTAATCTATTTCTCAACCCCCTATACAAGTTTTAATCTTTACCAAATACATAAATCCATGTAATCTAAGTTGTATATAATTCTAGAAGATCACATACATGAGCAGAAATCCCTGGATGCTCTTCTTTTTCCCATTTTCTTTCCCTACAGCAAGTATACTCATTTAATTTTAATGGGATTTAAGGGATAAGGTCATTATGTGAAATAGTTACTAGGATTCTGTTGCTATTGATGCATTGGTAAGAGTAAAGGATGATTCCTAGCAAATAAATTGGTAGGTAAAGACCAGCGAAAGACTAGAAAAAACCATATTTATATGTTTAACATAAAATTGTTAGGCACTTCAGTTCAAATATTTTACTATTATAAATATTGCTACAATAAATAACCTTGTATATATACCTGTACATTTATGTGCATCAATGTTTACAATCAATTCCATAAATTAAGATACTAAGTCAAATGGAATGCACATTCTACAGTTTTATACTCACAAGTATGGACTAGTTTTTATTGTTAGTAGTATGGAGTGAACGTGAAGGAGGATGTTTCTCTGCAAACTCACCGAGATTGAGCACTATCAATGTTCGTTAAGTCTTTGCCTTTCTAAGTTGTAAATGTAATTTGGTAAAGGTAAAATGTATTTTTTTAAATAAAGTTTATATTAGTAATTAAACATTTTTAAATTTGTATATTGTAATGCTGAAATAAGATCTCCCAATATAAAAGTATTCAAAGGTAACCCTTCCATTTCTTCCATTTCTTCACCTCTCTCTGACCCTCATGGCTTTACCTACCCTTGTTTAGACTAAATTTTCAAAGAAAACCATAGCGACAACCGTAAACTTAATTCAGAATGCTTACACATTAAACACTCTCTCTTCTCTCACAGTTTTCCCCTGCTTTGAATCTCTTACATCTACCCTTTTCATTAATTTGCTTATTACTCCTTTTAAGACATAAATTGTATCTCATTCACCCTTTTTTAAACTGAAACATTTTATTTAGCTTTTCTCCCCCTGTCCAAGTGATTCTACTATGTATAGAAGTTTCTAAAAAATTATTTTTGTAGTTCAAGTTGACAAGTATTTTGCTTTGTGATTTTTGTCATTACCTGTATATACAGAAGTCCTTCCCATTCACTAATTAGGGAAATTCCACTTGCTTATTTATTCTAAATTTTAAATACTACATTTAAATCTTTGATTTACCTGCAATTTACATTGTATATATATAGAGAAAAGGGTCTACATTTACTTTCAGTTTTAGCTGATTGTATCAGTACCATTTTTTTTCTCTTGGCCAGGGCTAGGTTTGAACCCACCACCTCTGGTATATGGGGCCAGCGCCCTACTCCTCTGAGCCACAGGTGCTGCCCATCAGTATCATTTTTCAATAACACATACATTTTTTATTTATTTGTTAGGCCTGAGCACCAACAGGTGGCTTTCCCATTGCACAAGGGCAGCTCACACGTGGCACCTGGTTCTGAAGACAAGCACCCTATGAGTGAACATTCTCAGAGGCCAATGTAGAAGGTGTATGACTTTGTAAGTTTGAAATCCCAGGATTTCACTTTCTACCTTGTATAGGGCAAACAAGTAATGGAGACATGGCCAGTCATTAAGGGTAAAAGGAATTAGGCTTTGTCTCAATAGAGTGGAAAAAGAATGTTTGACCATCTTTCACTTACTACATCCTGCACTTATACTGCAAATAATTTAATATTCAGCACAGACTCATCCCTTCCCAAGACCCTCAGAATGGAATGAAATTCTCATTCATCTGTCTATCTTTTCAAAATCCAAAACCCAACATAATGCTCCATACACATTTGTCATATAAATTGATGGCCTACATGCCTTACGCCAATGAACTACCTTTCAGAAGATTTTATTTTTTAGCCTGGGCACTAACCCTAACTCTAGGTCAGGAGGGTGATTTTTCTCTGGACCAGTTTTATAACACATACATTCGGGAAGTTCAATGAAATAATCACGAAAGTTTGTTTTTGTAAATCAAAATCTAAGATTCCATAATACTTTGCCTTTTTTAAATTATAAGTGAAAAATTTTGTGTTATAAATAAAATTTAAATCATATGTTGTTTAATTGCAAATTTCCATCTAAGACATCTACCGAGTGGTTCTTTTTTTTTGAAGTGTTACTTAACAAATGGTATATTTTGGTTAGTTGTCACCTCTCTGCAGTGTGTTAGCCCCATCTAGTGAATGATTAATGAATTCTCAAAAGGCAATAACATAGGAACATTTTTTAAGCTACTGCTGAATCATATGTCATCTTGTTTTCAGTCTTTGAGCCTTTGCTCTTTTCAGATACAGCCGAGATTGAAAGAGGAATTTTCTGTCTTAATTTGGGAAATGTTAGAAAGCCTTTCTAGAATGGATTTATTCTCAGAATAGGGCAATATGTATGGTTGTAATCTACTTCTCAAATCCCTCCAATTTTTATTTTTACCAAACATATAAATGTACATAGTTGAAATAGTCATATTGATTCTCTAAGATTAGATCCAGAAAGCAGAATCCCTTGCTCTACTTTACCCCATTTTCTGTCCCTACAAGCTATTACATTCATCTAGTTTTAGTTTATTATTTTAAATATTTACCTCCCTGTCTTCAATAACATATACATTGCTATTCCTTGATATCTTTTTTTCCCAGAATGGGGCATTAGAAATGAAGAGTTAACTCTTTTCCCTTTATTTCCTGAGGCTATGTCATAGAATTGGAGGCATACAAACCTAGATGACTTTTCTTTCCTGCTCGTCTCCTGCCCTGCCAGAAGCTGTCATGATTTATCATTTGCTCAGTTCTCTATGTATTTATCAGTAATTCAGCTTCTCATTGGTTATTCAGCAATACTTCAAGATTCTCTGTGCTCCACCTTCTGAAGAAGTCTCTCCCAAGCCTTTGCACCTTCTTGTCTGCTCTGCTCCAGCTGTGCTTTGCCCTCCTTGTCTGGGACGCAGCTGTTACCGAGCTGCCTTGATCCTTATCTCAAGCAGCCCTCTCACTTTCATCCATGTTGGGCGTCCTGTTTTTTATGTGTGTCTTATTAGCATTATTGTTTCTTTACTCCTCTTTAGATGAAGTATATTATCCAGAAACTTCTAGAGAAAGAATACTTGGGAAATACACTTTTGAGACTTTGTGGGGTAGATACAGTGAATCATCATTTTAGCATCAATTCCAAACTTCTTTTGGTGTTAGGTCAATTAAAAACTGTATATCTTAGATTTCCACAAAGTAGGGTCCTCACATAACATCTTAAATACGTAAACGAGGAAAATACTGAGATCTGATGGGAAGCACCACTGTGGACAAGTATATCTTGATCATAGAGGCTCCCTGAGTGTGGTGGCTTCTGGGTAGAAGAGGAAGCAATCGTCTCCTTGCTGGCCTGGTTTGGCAGCGAAGTTCTCAAAGTCATTCCTGAAAGCCCAACATAAGTCTTTTGATATCTTGCCATACTGAAACTTGGTAGTAAATCTTCTATGTGCAAGTTTAGTTAGATATGGAATTCTCAATTAGAAATAATTTTTGTTTACATTTCTAGTTTTCCTTTTGTGAAATATAAAGCCATACAAGTCCCTGATCCAATGCATGTGACTTTTTCTCCCCTTTCCTCGAAGGACAGAGGAGCTAGCTGTCTTTGTCTCTAGGGTTCTGAAAACTAACCATGATGTGACTGAGTTAGTCTGATGTCACCAGACCTCCCGGGGGGCACATGGTCAGTTCCTGCAATGTGGAAGCTCATGTCCTTATTTGCTGAAGACTTTTTATTGCTTCAGAGACTATTTGTTTCCCCTATTTTATTTTGAAACTGCTGGGGTTTTTTGCTACTGGACTTTGTGCACTGGTCTGTTAATTCAGTTTTATCTTTTCTTATTTATATTCCCTGCCTTTTTAAAAGTTTCTTAAAATAGAAAACATCCTAAATCTTATATTTAATTTTTATAGATTTTTAAACTTTTATATTACGATTGAAAAAATTGTTGCAATTATTAATACTTTTTAATTTTTAAGAAGAGTTCTTTGTAATTATTTTATTGTTGCATTTTGATAGTGCCTTTATTTAATTTTATTATCACATTTTTTCTTTTTAACATATGTATACTAACACCACAGAGTCTCTGTTTCCTTTAAATTGCTTTTTTTTGACTTTTGATTTTTTTTCTGATTTCAAGATTTATTATAAGGCTTCAGTATTACATACAGATGGTATTGGTGGTAAGGTAGGTGAATAGATCAATGGAACAGCATACAGGGTCCAGAGATGGATCGACCTTTGACAAAAGGTCTAAAAGTAGTTCAGTAGAGCATATTTCAGAAATGGGTACTAAAAAATGGTATGAATAAATAAAAATGAACTTCAATTAGTATGTTATACCATATACAAAAATCAATTCAAAATGGATCATAGATCTAAATGTAAAACTTAAATCTAGGAAACTGCTAGATGAGGAAGTGATAAACATTTTATTAAAAGACTAGATAGTATTTTCAGCTTGCGGACCATTTTGTTTGTGTTGCAAGTATACAATTCTGCATTTTAGAAAATACATAAATAAATGGGCATGCCTGTATTCCAGTAAAACTTCATCTATAAAAGTAGGCAGCTTTTCTCCAGGCCATTTTTTGCTGATCAATTCTGCTGTTGATGAAAATAGGATAAAAATCTTTGTAACCTTGGGTTGAAAAAAATAGGATAAAAATCTCTGTGACTTTGAGTTAGTCAAAGAGTTCTTAGATTTGACACCAAAGCAGGATGCCTAGACTGGGAGAATATCTTTGCAAAGCCTGTATCTGATAAATGGTTGTACCTAGAATATATGAAGAATTTTCAAAATCCAATAATAATTATTCAGGTTGTCTATGGTGGAAGAATAAAAAGTAAAAAAAAAAAATCAAAGCAAAACTCAATAATAAGGAAACAAACCAATTAATAAATGGAAAGAAAAGGCTAAATGGACATTGCACCAAAGATGATATAAAGATAGCAAAAAAGCACATGAAAGATGGGCAACGTTACTGGTCACTGGGTAATGCCAATTAAAACCATAATGGGGTACCATGATTACACACCTAGTAGAAGGGCCAACATTAACAAGGCTGCCTATAACGGACCTTAGAAAGGTTTTGAAGAAACTGGAACTCTATTCCCTACTGTATTACCATTTTGGAAAACAATAGGGAAAATATTCCTTATCATATACAAACTATTTCACAGAATCATAAAAATATATTTTTCAACTCATTTTATGATGTTAGTATAAATTTAGAAGAAAAGAAAACAATTAACTAATGTAACTTATGAACATAGATACAAAAACTCATTGAAAAATATTAGCAAAACTAATATGGCTCACTTTGTCTCTCTCTCTTTAGAGACAGAGTTTCTCTCTGTTACCCAGGCTGAAGAGAACAGTGTCACCATCACAGCTTTAGTACAACCTTGAACTTCTGAACTCCAGTCATCCTCTGCCTCAGCCTTCTGAGTAGGGACTACAGGCATGTGTCATCATGGCCCACTGATTTGAAAAGAAAATGGTAGAGATGGGGTCTTTCTTTCTTGTTCATGCTGGTCTTGAACTCCAGGCCTCAAGCAATTGTCCTGCTTTGACTTCCCAAGAGCTGGGATATGTATCTATATTATGACCATGTAGAGTCCACTCTAAGAATGCCAGGATGGTGAAAGGTAAAACTATTAATTTAATTGAGTCCATTGCAGATTAAAGGCAAAAAGTCATATGATCTTGTTAATAGACACAATGTGACAAAACAATCAGCCAAACAAAAATTAGATAAATTTCTTTCTTCCTTTTGTTGGGTGAAGTTTTCCTTGTTTTAACGGATTTATTAATAATATATATATTTTAAGTTTTATGAATCCTTTTCTGCAAAATATGACATGAATGCAAAACTAGAGTTTTGTTTTATCTCTCTCTCTCTTTGTTGTTTTAGGCTAATTGGAGGGCACAAAGAAAAAGGTTACAATGTTGGCATATGTTTGGAAAAGTTCCTTTTATAATTGTTTCCCACCCCGAAGAGTTGTGCCATATACCTAACTTTGTGCCCATTAAGAGGGAGTACACCCACCCCCCTCCTACCTTCCCTCTCCCTGATCCCTCATTCCCCCACCCCCATCTTGAATTGATTGAAGTTTTTCTCTTATGTGGATGTGTATTAGATCATCTACTGCCTTCATATTAGAATTGAGTACATTGGATTCTTGCTTCTCTATTCTTGTGATGCTTTAAGAAGAATGTGTTGTGAAGGGAGGGGTAATGTTGGGATTGTGCCTATGATCTATCCTATAAGGGTACATGTGAATCTCTCTAAATGTGGAATATAAATGTCTTAACACAATGACTATGAGATTGACATGAAGGCTCTGTTGGCCAATTTGATGAAAACGTTTCAAATTGTATATGGAAACAACACACTGTACCCCGTGATAGTATTAATGTGCAGAACTATGATTTAATAAAAAAAAATTTTAAAAAATATAAAAAAAAAAGGAAGAATGTGTTGTACCTCCATCCAGGTTAATACAAAAAACGTAAAGTATCCGTCTTTTTCATGCTGTATAGTATTCCATGGTGTACATATATGACAGCTTGTTAATCCATTCCTGGATTGATGGGCATTTATGTTGTTTCCACATTTTGATGATTGTAAACTGAACTGCAGTAAACAGTGTAGTGCAAATGTCCATATGATAAAATGACTTTTAATGAAAAGAACCTTCTCTGAGGAAAACAGATAAATGGTTACCAAACATTTGAATAAAAGCTCATTGTTTTCTCGATCTTCAGAGAAATGCAAATCAAAATCACCCTGAGATATCACCTATACCCAGTGAAAATCACCCACGTCTCGAAGCTGCAGATGCTGGTGGGACTGCAAACTAATTCAACCTTTTTGGAAG
>CAUYQV010147238.1:0-13288 GCA_963574575.1 Galagoides demidoff
CTGCCTCCCAAGTAGCTGGGACCACAGGCGCCCGCCACAACACCCGGCCATTTTTTGGTTGCAGCCATCATTGTTGTTTGGTGGGCCCAGGCTGGGGATTCGAACCCGCCACCTTAGGTGTACGTGGCTGGCGCCTTAGCCCATTGAGCCACAGGCGCCGAGTCTGATATCATTCTTATAAAAAATCTACCTATATAAAGTTACATATTGGTAACACATTCAGAAACAAATTGATATGGTTATCAGTGGTGGTATGGGATTAAGGGTCGCTTTTTGCCTTCTATTCTTGCCTCTGTCTGAATTTTCTACCATACACATAATAATTTTGGAATTACAAAAACAAATGAAAAGAAATTAACATCTTACCTGAAGCTGAATCCACTTTTGTAGAGGAATGAACACCATGCTTGCAAGGACAGTTACTGATTTTTATCACATTAAAAGGAAACGCTGAGAACAGGACACAGGACAGTCTCCTGGGAAGCCTAGAGATGGCAAGCCCCTAAGTAACTCAGTGTTCCGGAATGAGATAGGATCACTCACTCGTTAGTAAGCAGGTGTTAAGCATTGATGCTTGGTGCTTCTTCATGGGGGTTGTGGGGAAAGAACATGTGAGGAAAGAGCACGTGGCAATCCTTATGCATGCAGCCCTTGCATGTCATCACTTTAACTCTCCACACCTGTTGTGTATAACCTTAATAAATAGCTGCTGTGGAGTGGGCTCGGGGCTCTCCTGCACCTCTGGTTAGCCCACCTCTTGCAAGCTAGCACTTCAATCCATGTCATGCTTGGTTCTTTCATGTGGCACAGGGAGGCATAGCGTCCTCAGCAGTGACACACTTTGAGTCATTATTTGATCTACAACAACACAAGTATTTACCCAATAAGATGCCATTCCTGTGTAACTCGACTCAGGTATGGCACTTTGAATTTCCTTCTCTGCTCCTCTTTTTAATATGAATGAAATTTTATTCCTTTGAACTGATTATTCGAGGATAAGCAAAGTTCTATATTTGTTATGTATGTTTAGGTCATGAAACACACTTAGTGAGGCAAGTAAATACAATAAACAAAATTTCTTCATTTTCCAGTATTAGATGAGTAATTCAGTTATAATCTTTGTCTTTTTTTTTAACTCATCAGAGTTGAAAGTGTTCATTCTCAGATGAGAATCAGAATTCTATGTTGAAGATTACCGGGAAGAAGTATCAAACGAGATTGTCTGTTATTCTGCCTTGGTAGACCCTGAAAATCACGCTTTCTTCCCTTCCTTGGATCCTAAAAATGTGAGCATGTATGTCTATTGGGAGAAGAGATGAAAAAATAAAGGACAGTGACCAGAAGATTATTATTGAGCCTAAAGACCTGAGGCAGCAGCCATGGATAGTGAAGAAACATATGGACAGGGCTCCCTGGATCCATCTTTTGTTTGAGCTCCGCATTCTTGCTTGGGGTGCTTTAAGGTTTGTTTTGGTTCTTTACTGTAATTTGTCCATTAAAGATGAAAGCTGAAGGATAGCTGGGTACACTTCTCTTTTAACATCTGGTCTTTACTACAGTTCTGTGAAGTTTAATTTTTTTTCCCATCTTTGAGTTTACTGTATTTGTTACCATAAGACCAACGATTTTATAGACATTACAACAAAATTAAATATTCATTTCCCAAATTTTCTCTTTTACTTGTTTCATCTGTCTGCCTCCTGCCCATCCTAACAAGCAAAAAGATGGTCCTACACAATGAATATCTCAAAGAACCTCAGTCAATTAGTCAAACAATTCATATTTATAGTTGTTCTACTCTACAAAAAAGTTTTCATAAGGAAATTAAGATCTTTATGAGGAGTTAAACCAGTTGGAAAAATGATTAAAAGTGTGGACCAAAAATAAGTTAACAACGCAAAGAAAGGAAGAACTTGAGGGGGGAAAGTCATGATGGAAAAAACTAGCCTTTCAAGAAACACTAAAAGTTTTATGAAAAAGTGACAGATGACATGGCATTCTAGGCTCAATAAAGAGCATAGAGAGAGGATATGTGTGTTGGGATGCAGTGAACAATCCTCCTTATAAGGAAATGTGTTTAGATACTGAAAACGAAGGGACTACAAGAAGGGAAGACCCTATTGTCCACTTTGTTGTGGAGTGGTAAGAAGAAGGTGCTTAGATATTACGGATGTACCTAGAGACGATAGAAAAATTAAAGCTTTACATAATATGGCTTTGAATCCATGCCAATATTTTAAGAGGAGATGCATCCAACTAGAATTGTCATTTTTACATTAATTGACAATGAAAAAAAGAATAGAAAGGGGGAGAGAAAAAAGTCAAGAAACCCCCTTAGAAAACTGATGGAGTAAACTGGCTCCATTATGAGATAATGGACCTTGGATTAGAGTGGTGGTGGTAAGGGGGCAGAAAAAGTATATTAAGAAAAAATTCAATAACAAAAATAATTCTTGGGTATGGGAAAGGAGAATCATAAAGAGTTGAAGATGTTCAGAAGCATAAAAACATGGTGGTACAGCTGACAAAAATTGAAACACTGAGATGGAACTCAAGTCAAGTCACAGGATTTGTGCCTAGCTTAAATCCTTTCTTTGTTTGTTTGGTTTTTTGTTGTTGTTGTCTGATTTTGTTCTCTAAGTAGTGTTTGGTTAGTTCTGGAAAAGTACATTTTTCTATAGATTTAGGTGCTGCAAAAAAAAAAAGATCCTTTCCTGGCTACTCATTTATAAAACAGTTTTTAAACAAAAGAGTACAAAAAGGTTTTGTAAGAAAGTAAGGAAACTCTAAAATGCTATTCTCTGACAGAGAGAGTTGAATATTCCCACTACTCTTTTTTGTTTATATATCTGTGGAGTCGAATTTTAATTTTTTGTCTTATTTAGATGACATTAAGATATATCATATGTTTTTAACGATTGTTTTCATTTAACTCTGAATAAAAAACAAATATGTACATTTTCCATAGTTTTCTTCCGACTCTACATGCACATGCTCTGAGTTTTAACAGCGCTTTTGAAGTCTAAGTGGAATAGGCAATACACTGTGTTCACTGATATCATTTTGAAGCTGTCTGACCCATTATTACATAAAGATGAGCGTTTCACTTAATAAAGCCTTAGAGTAACACAATTTGTTACACCATAATTAAAGATGGACACATCTGTTCCATTTTAATTCAAACTCCTTTGAACATAATTACATAAAGCTGCAAGAACAGGAATTCTCAGTCTTAGAAATTTACTATCAAAAAAAATCATTCTGTCTACAGAGACTACATGGTCAAAGGACAATTTGTAAAATGAAGTCAAATAGATGTCTCTCACTCTGTATCAAAGCATGAAATAAAGCTAAGGGCCCAGATTAAAGTACTGTCCCCACATGAAAGATTTAATTAGTTGAGGAAACCCAGGTGAAGGAAAATATTTATGGAAAGTATTAGTATTCCATCCCCATAGAGAGGTACTATCTTTATATATTCTCTTAGCTTGTAGACAAATAAAAAGGAAGGGAATAAATTCTAAGAATAAAGAAGAAACAAATATAGGAGATATTCAACATCCATGCATTATCTTTAAACTTTCTAATAAATTATAAACTTTTATTCATATTTATTTTATAGAGAAGATACAAAACAGTATATCCTCTTGATAAGGTTTTAGCTATTACATACAAATTACAGGTATACTTCAAAAATTTTTCCTAGTTTATTTCAGACTATCACGATAAAGCAAGTATTGTAATAAAGCAAGCCACAAGAACTTTTTGGTTTCTCAGTATATATAAAAGTTATATTTGCACTATTCTGTAGTCCAGTAAGTGTACAGTAGCATTATGCCTAAAAATCGCATGCTTTAATTTTTTTTTTATTAATTGATTTCTGTGTACATTGATGCAAACATGGGGTACATTGTGCTGTTTCATATACAATTTGAAACACCTTCGTCAAGCTGGTTAACATAACTTTCACATCATTCGGTTAATCATTGTATCAACACATTTATATTCTAGTTCTAGAAAAGTTCACTTGTACCTTTGTTAGGCAGAAATATAGGTAATCTTTCCCATCACCCTCCCACCCCCCATGGATAATCATATATCTTAATTCTTGTGAGAGTAGAGTCACATAACAAATAAATAATTTAGGTCTTAGTCTGAATAATCAATACCGAATTTTTTTCCTGATACACATCTGCTCCCTGAGGCTACAAAAGCACTTCTGTTATTGCTACCAATCAGACAAAAATAAGATAAATATTTTGATGTTAGAAAAATTTTATGGAGCACATTGCAAGGCTACAAGTCAAATCTATCAAATATTGAACACAAATGTCTTAACACTGTGATTAAGTAAATGAGGTGAAAGCTATGTTAATTAGCAGGATGTAAGCACTCCAATTTGTACAAATAATCAACACATTGAATCCCACAAAAGCATAAATGTATTCATGATCTATGTATATGTGATTTAATAAAAAAAATTCTTTCTATGAAGTTTATAACAATAGGGATTGGAGCAGTGTTCTGTTCAGATTAAGGTATATATATATAACATATATGTAACAATTGCATTGTATGCATAAGTAGGCAAAACTATTTTTTGTCAAAATGTAAAAAAAGGAAAAGAAAAAGAAAAAAGAGAAAACATTGATTTGAAGCCATTCTGCTTTTAGCAAGCAGCCTCAGTTCTCAAAATTAAGACCATATATCAAGGGTTTAATAAACCAGTGAACTTGACGACACTTGTACATGCTTTGCAATTATCCATAACATTACATGATTATGACTTTTTGCTTGGCCACAATGCTTTTCTCTGAATCTAATACCATTTTTATTAGAATTTAAAAATAACAGTTATTTTCAAAAGTTTTCTTTTTGTTTTTCTAATTTTGAAATTTTCCTTTTATGGGAGAGCGAAGGCCATTATGGATTGACTTTAAAAGATAATGGTTAGTGAAACTGTGAAACTGACTTTTGGATGAAAAAGTCAGAAGTCTGCTACTCAATTTTGATCTTTGCTAAAACACCTTTAATAAAGAGCGTTTTTTTCCTTAATATCTCATTTGTGCAAAATATTTGAGTCATTTGATTCAGACTGAACAGAATTTCAGTGTGAATCCCTTTATTTCCTAGCTATCTGCTCAAAAGAAAATTAACTATCTTAAGTTTAAGATCATCATTAACAAAATGGGAGTAGTAATAACCGTATCTCCTAAAATTTCTATAAAGACTACTTAAAGCATATGAAATGATTTAGTCTAGTGGTTAATATGTATTTGGAATTAAAACATGCACACTTATACACATAAACAGAAATCACATGAATATTATTTCATCATATTATTGACTTTTTTATTATTTTATTTTTGCTGTCATATTTTTAGGAATAGTTTTGAGTTATTTCCCATGATCCTATGCAGTGATTAAAAAGCAGTCATTTAATGTATGTAGTTTATTTTCTACAAAGACAACTTTAATTTATAGTTGTCTTATTTTTTATAAGTTTTAGATTTTGTTCAATATATCAGTATTATAAACATGATATGATAAAAATATCAGTCACATAGATTTTTCTGTATTTTCCACCATGTCCACAACCATCTCCATGTAAATATATTCTTATCTTTGTGAAAGTTATTTATGAGAAGGGAATTAGAAAAGATGTCTATAAAACGTGGTTGGGTTTTAAACATTTTGTAGATAATTGGAAGTCTTTGATGAGTTTAAGGTAATATGATAGGCAACTCAGAATCACTATGATGATTTAAGAAAGGAAACAACTTTGATGATAAAGTAATTTATTTTTTTTATAAGGTAGGCTGGTATTACAAAATAATGAATAGAAAGTTGATGCTTTAGTCCTGCTGTAAGGAAAGAGACAAGAAGAAGCAACTTGAAAAGCTTTAGCTGCAGAGAAAAAATATCATGCTCTCACTCCCGAACAGATTAGCTATCTATAGCAACCACATTTTGTGTATTGCTGGTGATTATGATTATATTCACATCACTTCTAAATAGTGATTTTAATTATATTTCCCCCAAATATTGAATTCAATGAGACATACATGATCAAAAATTATGTAAACTCTTATAAATATGTTTTCTAAAAATATAAACTCTTATTTTGCTATACCATAATTTCTATCATAATTCATTATATTCCCAAAATAGTATCTTAATGTGCATGTGTATATATGTGTGCGTATATATGTGTATATATATGTGTGTGTATATATATATACATATTCTATATAAATCTGTTATGATTTGATACAAAGATCTATCATATGTAAGGTAAATTATAATTACTTTCATAATAAACAGGAGTTGTAGACACTCAAGCTTATAAATTTTATAAAAATTGTACTCTTATTTAATTGTACTCTGATTTAATGCTGCTTCCTGAGAGTAGCTCACAACATCCCCATGCATTGTGAAGACATTTTAATTCTGATTCATACCACCTTTCACATTTGCCTTCTGTCAGAAAAATACATGTCCTGTCATAAATTCTACCGTGCAAACCTTTTTTCTTTACTGCTCTCATCCTATTCAGAGCCATGTTACTCATCACTTGACAGGATGCAAAATGTAATGGTCATAAAAGTAAAGTCTGCTAACTTTCACTTCTGACAATTTGTCAAAAAGCACATTAAAAAATAATTGGAGAGAAAATGCACAGATTTTTAAAATGTATTGAGCCATTTTTCTTCAATGCTTGACTGGTCAGCTTGTAAGACACCATCCTCTCCATTATTAACAAGCCAAGACCAGTGCTTTAACAAAAGAAATAGCACTACATTGCACTCATCCTGCTCTTGAGGTTTGTTGCCATAACCCTCTGATTTATCTGGAAAGTCAACAAGTGAAGCAGTCCTTTAACACATGGCTAGTTTATATTTCCAATTTTCCTCTTCATTTAAATACACAGTTTTCCCAAGCTTACTAGTGATATAAAAAGCACATTAAATGGAAATATTAACCCAGAAAGTTTTTCCTTTTATATTTTTCTATGAATTATTAATAAAATTTTAATGAATTCAACTGTTATATATGTTATATGGGTAATATATCATAAATACATTTAAAGAAACTACTATATTTTAGTGACTGTTAATCATACGAACTTCATGAAAGCCTGTAACAAAATTAAACATATTGAATGAATTAATGAACTCCATGAAGAGGTAACAGTCTTAACACCTTTAATAGAGAAATGAAACTTCTATTTTAGGGAATGGAGGATCTACAAAAAAAGAAGCAAGTAGCAAAAAAGAACAGGAAGTGAGAATCTCAATGAATGTCCTGTTTATAAAAGTGAAGTCAGAATGAAATGTTCTGATTTTTTTCTTAAATAATATAGAATAAATATTTATTTATAATTGTATTATAATTATAAAATTCTATCTAGATGAAATATGCATTTCTAATAATCAACAATTTTTAATAAACAACAATACTAACAATACTTCACAGATTTTCTGAAGCTGCAAAATATTAGTATTAATTAAACTACAGAAATAATTACCACAAAGTTAGGCGACTATTGAAGGTAGGAAATAGGAAATTCCTTTATAATGTATTAGAAAGCTACTTGGTCAAGATGATAAGAATTAAACTGAAAATGATTGATGTAATTATGAAAGAAACTAATGGAAATATTGTTAGAAGAAGTGCCTGAGTTTTCACAGATAATTTTGAGATAAAATATTACAAAATAACTCTAGTGACATATATCATTAATGAAAATATGCCATTTCCTCTAAAGTCTTAATATGTATGGTAAAAGTGTCATAATATTTCTTTTGCCTTTTATTTTATGAACCTTTCTATTTCAATTAACTAAGAAAAATAGGTTCATATATTTTTAAAAAAATAATTTTGTGTAGGTTCAATCTGTTTTTAAAAGGCCATTGCTGGAGAAGAACATATTTTCAATTAATAATTATTAAATGCACTAAAGTCTTTTATGAAGAGAATACAGAACAAGTACCAAGAAGTTCCCCCTTTATTGTTCATATTCAAAATAATTAAATAAAGGGGCGAAGCAAGATGGTCAGGTAAAACAGCTTTTTTGAAACTGGGCACTGTGAAATAGGGGAAAGAAGACTCCAGGCACCTCAGGATTGTAGGCTTTGCCCAGAAACAACGCTTTAGGGGCACAGGGAGACAGCAGGAGACTTGGGGACCAAAGAGGAGGACTAAAGTGGTAGAGAAGGGCAAGTGTTTGCATTAGGTCTGAGGCCACCAGCTCTGGCAGCTGCAGGTGGCAGCTGCTACAGCAGCAGTGGGAGTGCACAGGCAGGGAAGGCCTTCCCTGCAGGATTTTTTGGACTTGGGCACTCAGTTGAGTTACCTCGAGAGACCTTGGGTGAGTAAGCAAGTGAATTTGAACAGAGCCCAAAGATAGAGACAAAGTCACCAGGGCAGAGTCCCCGGGGTAAAACTGAGATTTCACTGTTTGTCTGCAGCTGTGCTCAGCCATTGTGGGAGAGCTGCCTTGAAGGTTCAGCCCTCAGTGTCCTACAGCAAGGGTGGTTCAGTGCTCCTGACAAGTCGACAGCCACTTGCAGAGAAATTTGAGCAACACACCTTTTCCTGGAAAAGCCACTGCTTAGCCAAGCAACACAAGTTGGAAAGGTTGAGGCATTTATATTAAACGGGCTGAGGAGAGATCCAGGCTCCTAACCCTGTGGGGTTTTAGAGGAAAGAAGTCAGTAGCATCCAGTGTCCATCACAGCTGTATTGTGATTAGCATCTGATATTCCAGAAGATCCCTGTTGTCCAGGAAATGTTCAGCAAGATATATATTTGTTTTTGTTTGTTTGTTTTTGTTTTTTAGGTTGTTGTTATAGTCTGTTTATTTTTTCTTTTCAAAAAAAAATTTTTTTCTATTTTGGTTCTAAAAACTTTCCCCACAGATTTTTTTTTCTTTTTTTCTTCATATATTTCTATATGTTTTTATTGTTACCTTCTTTAATAATAAGGACTTCATTTTTGCTAGCTTTTTTTTTCATTTTTGCTAGTTTTTATGCCCCTGATATTTGTTATTTCCCCCAATTTTCTCTCTTAAGGTTTTTTGTTTGTTTTGGTTTAGTTTATAGTAGTTTTGTTTTTCTTCTCTATTTGTGGAGGTTGGGTCCTGTGTCTATGCAGGCAGGTAAAGAACTGCAAACCTCAAGGGAACTACACAATGCAGCCCCCACCAGAGGTTGGGATTTGTGGGTGTGGCCCAAAGTACCCTACTGTACACCACCATTACTCCTGTCTCCTCCTTTCTGTTTACTCTCTTCTTTTTATCAGTCTTCCCTTTTACTCACCCTACTTCCTTTCTTGTTCTCTGTCTCTCTCTCTTTCTCTCTCTCTCTCTTTTTTTTTTTTTTTATCTTTTATCCCTTCTTGTCCTTCACTCTTTTCACCCTTTTGGTCCTTTACTAAAAGGACATTTCAACACCTTAGATCGGAGCCATAGTAACTTAAAAAGCAAGAGGCAGTGAAAGGAAAAAGTAGGAAAAGGAAACACATAAAAAGAAAACACTTGTGAGAAAGAAACAGCAGAAAAGTCCTGGTAACATGAAAAACCAGACCAGAACAATGCCTGTAAGGGATCATGAGGTAGCTATTGCAGAATATCCACCTATAAAGAAATAGTCAAAATTACAGAAGGGGCATTTTATTTAAAATGTGAATATTTAAATAAAAATGAAGGAAATTGCTGAGAAACTGGAAAATAACCAAAAATGAAAACCAAAAACAGAATCAAATAAGAAATGAATGATATGAAGAAAATAGAAAGGATATAGCAGAGCTAAAGAATTGAAGCAGTCAATCAGGGAACTCAAAGATGTAGTAAAAAGTATCAATAACAGACTAGACCTTGCAGAAGAAAAACTCTGAGTGATAGAGGATAAAGCTCTTGAGTGATCACAGGCAGTTAAAGAGATAGGAAAAAAGAGAGAGAAAGCAGAACAGTCACTGACAGAATTATGGGACTTCATGAAACATTCAAACATACGAGTTATAGGTAACCCAGAAGGGTAAGACGAACACTGGAGGCATAGAAGGCCTACTAGAGAATATCATGAATGAAAATTTCCCAAATATCACCAAAGACTCTGACACACTTCTTTCAGAGGGATATCAGACCCCAGGTCATCTCAACTCAAATTGAACTTCTTCATGGCACATTGTGATGAACCTGTGCAAAGTCGGCTCGGCACCTGTGGCTCAAGTGGCTAAGGCACCAGCCACATACACCTAAGGCGATGGGTTCGAATCCAGCCTGGTCCCGCCAAAAACAACAATGACAGCTGCTACCAAAAAATAGCCAGGTGTTGTGGCAGATGCCTATGGTCCCAGCTACCTAGAAGGCTGAGGCAGGAGACTCCCTTGAGCCCAGGAGTTGGAGGTTGCCATGAGCTGTGATGCCATGGCACTCTACCCAGGGGATAGCTTGAGGCTCTGTTTCAAAAAAAAAAAAAAGAACCTGTGCAAAGTCAAGACAAAAGAGAAGATTCTGCATGCAGTGACAGTAAACAACTGGCCTAAGGGGCAAATCCATCAGGATGACTGTGGACTTCTCAAATGAAACTTTTAAAGCCATAGGACACAATGGCCATCTATTTTTAATCTACTTAAACAAAACTATTTCAAGCCCAGCATTCTATATCCTGCTAAGCTAAGCTTTAAAATTGAAACTAAAGGACAATACCTAGCTTCTACAATGATGCAGAGATAAAACTAAGCAATGGACTTTCAGAAAATATGATGAATAAAATGCTATCATACTTATAAATTATCTCAATAAATGTTAATGACTTAAATTCCCCACTGAAGAGAATTCAGAGACTAAGGCTGACTGATTGGATAAAAAAAACACGCACCGTCTATTTGCTGACTGCAGGAGACACAGCTAGCCTTGAAGAACAAATTAAAACTCGGGGTTAAGGGATGGAAGACAATTTTTCAAGCAAATGGAATTCAAAAGAAAACAGGGGTTGCAATCTTATTCTCAGATACAAGTGGATTTAAAGCAACTAAAGTCAAAAAGACAAAAACAGACACTTTATATTGGTCAAGGGAAAAATACAACAATAAGGCATTTCAATTCTAAATTTTTATGCACAGAACTTAAATGCTACCAGATTCTTGAAACAGACCTTAATTACCCTAAGCAATATGATATCCCATAACACCATAATAATAGTGGACTTTAACACTCCTCTCTCAGAGCTGGACAGATCCTCTAAACAGAAATTAAACAAAGATACAAGGGACTTTAATGTGACCTTACAACAATTGTGCTTGATAGACTTATATAGAATACTCTATCCCAAAGTTAAGAATACAAGTTCTCCTCATCATCCCATGGAAAGTTCTCCAAAATAGATCATATCTTAGGACACAAATTAAACCGCAAAAAATAAAAAGAATTAAAATTTTACCTGTATCTTCTCAGACCACAAGGCAATAAAGGTGGAACTCAACTCCAACAAAAACATTCAACCCCACACAAAGGCATGGAAATTAAACAACCTATGCTGAAGGATAATTGGGTTCAGCAAAGGATAAAAGAGTAAATCATTAACTTCCTTCAACTTAACAACAATGAAGACACAAGCTACCAAAACCTGTGGGATACAGTAAAAGCAGTGCTGAGAGGAAAATTTATTGTTTTAGATGCCTACATCTGAAAAAGAGAAAAAGAGAATGTCAACAAACTCACAAACCATCCTATGGAATTGGAAAAGAAGAACAATCTAAACCTAACTCCAGCAGAAGAAAAGAAATTTCCAAAATTAAATCACAGATTAAAGAAATAGAAAACAAAAGAATCA
This sequence comes from Galagoides demidoff, assembly GCA_963574575.1. Classification (NCBI taxonomy): domain Eukaryota; kingdom Metazoa; phylum Chordata; class Mammalia; order Primates; family Galagidae; genus Galagoides; species Galagoides demidoff. The sequence goes on from CAUYQV010147238.1 coordinate 11,838, forward strand.
TTCAGAAAATTAATGAAGCAAAGAGTTTGTTTTTTGTTTGTCCAGACTAAACCAGAAACAGAAAAGTAAAATCTCTAATAACCTCAATCAGAAATGATAAATGGGAAATAACAACAGATGCCACAGTGATACAAGCGATTATTATCTCTGACTACTACAAGAAACTCCATGCCCAGAAATTTGACACTATGGAGGAAATGAATCAATATGTGGAATCCCACACTTTCCCTAGACTTAGCCAGTACAGTTTCTTCTGAACAGGCAAATTTCAAGCACTGAGATCAAAGAAACAATAAAAAATTTCCCAGCAAAAAAATACCCTGGTCCAGACGGCTTCAAACCAGAATTCTATCAAAGCTTCAAGGAAGAGCTTAATCCCATATTACAGAAATTATTCCACAAAATTGAGGAGAAAGGAATCTTGCCCAACACATTTCATGAAGCAAATATCCCCCAATACCAAAAACTGAAAAGAAGATCCAACTGAAAGAACTTCAGACCAATTTCACTAATGAATATAGATGCAAAAGTTCTCAATAAAATCCTAGCCAATAGATCACAGCTTCTCATCAAAGAGTCACACATGATGATTAAGCAGATTTCATCACAGGGATGCAATGCTGGTTTAACATACGCAAGTCCATAAACATTATTTACCATATCAACAGAAACAAAAAAGGTTACCATATGATCCTCTCAATAGATGTAGAAAAAGCATTCAATAAAATCCAGCATCCTTTTCTAATTAGAACACTGAAGAATATAGGCATAGGTAGCATATTTCCTAAACTGATTGAAGCCATCTACAACACACAGCTAATATTTTACTGAATGGGGTGAAACTGAATGCTTTTCCACTCAGAACTGGAATAAAACAAGATTTTCCTCTAATGCCACCATTATTTAACATAGGGCTGGAAATTCCAGCCAATACAATCAGGCAAGAGAAAGAAAGGCATCCAAATGGGAGCAGAGGAGGTCAAACTCTACCTCCGTGCTGATAATATGATATATCTTATTAATATATTAATATCTTATACTGAGAGAACCCCTAAAGACTCCACCATGATACTCCTTGAAGTGACAAAAAAATACAGTAATGTCTTAGGATATAAGATCAACATCCACAAATCTGTAGCCTTTGTATATGCCAATAACAGCCACAATGAGAGCTAATCATGGACACAATCCCCTTTGCAGTAGCTTAAAAAAAAAAAAAATGAAATACCTAGGAATTTACCTAACAAAAGAAGTGAAGCACCTCTATAAAAAAAAAATTAAAAAAAAATAAAAAAAAAAAACTATGAAAACCTAAGAAAAGAAATAGCAGAAGATATTAACAAATGGAAGAACATACCATGCTCATGGCTGGGAAAAATCAATATTGTTAAAATGTTTATACTTCCCAAAGCAATCTACAGATTTAAAGCCATCTCTATTAAAATACCAAC
>CAUYQV010147241.1:0-27685 GCA_963574575.1 Galagoides demidoff
AGAGCAATTTTGGAACTCTTCCTGGAGGGGCCATCAGAGCTGTCATTGTATTACCCTTGATGTCCTGAATGTCATCAAGATGTCTTTCTTTCAATATTTCCTTTATCTTTGGGTAAAGACAAAAGTTATTGGGGGGTCAGCTCAGGTGAGAAAAGAGGATATTCTACTACAGTTATTTGTTTACTTGCTAAAACCTCCTTCAGAGACAGTGCCGTGTGAGTTGGTGCATTGTCATAATGCCAGAGCCATGAGTTGCTGGTGAAAAGGTCTGGCCATTTTTGTTTAACTTTTAATGTAGCCTTTTCAGAATGCTGAACAATAACCTTGGTTAGCTGTTTGTCCAGTTGGTTCAAATTCATAATGAATAATCCTTTGCTATAAAAAGGGTTAGCAAAATCATTTTGACTATAAATGTGTGGATTTACTTCTACATTCTCTATTCTCTTCCAGTGCTCAGTCTGTCTTTATGCCAACATCATACTGTTTGATCAAGTGATCTGTATCCAACAATTGTAGTTATTATTCTTTTTGATGCCACGTTATCCTTGTAGGCTAGCACAAACCTTTTTAATTTGGCCTATGTATTTTTTTTTATAGATCTCTGGTAGTTTCCTTTATAAATTCATTGATTTCTTGCATGACAAGATTTTCCGTGTTCATCTTTAATCTTTCTTGCCCTAAATCAGGAGTGCCTCTTGTCCCCCACCTTTTAAAGAAGCATTGATATTTAGAGATGATAATCTGAACTTTATTATTTTTGATTATAATTTATTAAATCAATTATATATTGATGGATAGTTAGATTGTTTATAGTATTTTTTCCTACTATATATTTTTTAAAATTATTTTTTTATTAAATTATAACTTTGTACATTGATGCATTTATGGGGTTCAGTTTATACTGCTTCGATATGCAGTGTGAAATGCTTACACTGAACTTAGTAACACATCTATCAATCCATCACCATTATACTCATTTCTGATAATCTGATCCTTAGTGTGGCTCATTGGTATAACATTGTGATTGTTTACATGCTTTTCCAATGAAGAGAACTGGAAAGTCTCTTTTATTTAAAAAAAAGAGATAAAGACAAAAAAATGATCATGAGTTCAAACTGTCTATTTCAATTCAAACTATTTTTTTTTTTTTTTTTTGGTAGAGATAGAGTCTCACTTTATCGCCCTCGGTAGAGTGTCGTGGCATCACATAGCTCACAGCAACCTCCAACTCCTGGGCTTAAGTGATTCTCTTGCCTCAGCCTCCTGAGTAGCTGGGACTACAGGTGCCCACCACAATGCCCGGCTATTTTCTGTTGCAGTTTGGCCGGGGCAGGGTTTGAACACACCACCCTTGGTATATGGGGTCAGTGCTCTACCCACTTAGCCATAGGTGCCACCCAGTTCAAAGTAAATTTAAAGAGATTTCATTTAAGCTCTTTGATTTTGAAATGTATTCTCATTTTTCTTACTCTGAGAACATTAGTTCCAGATCAGAAACTTATATAGCTTTTTTCCTACCTTCATTTTCTTCCTCTCTTTAAATTGTGCATGGACTTTATGACCACTTTGTGGCCATATTCTCTCTCTTTATAATATACACATGTGCATATACATATATTTATAATACCAACATAGTCACATGTCATACCTACGAAGATAAGCTAGTAGGTAAAGTCTCCAATTTTTTTCGTTCCTTTTGCCTTTAGGATATATTCTACCAGAAATGTAGAAACAAAATGTCATGTTGTATAGTTACTCTGACTTTCCCATGTCACTAGGTGGGGACACAATTAGGGTCATATACTTCAGTTGATTTAGAATTTTTAGAATAATTTTTAATTTGTAATTTATTTATGTAGAATACTTATGTTTATACATTGAAACTTCTGAACCAAAGTGCATTCAAAGAGATCTGGCTTCCATAAGTGTCCACTTTTATCATCAATAAATATTAATTTTTATTATGTGTCATGTTAGTAATTATATCACACAATCTGTATAATTAATAAATATTTATACCTCAGGAATATTGTACACACACTATACTACACCTTACAGTTTTCAGTTAACAGTTTTCCATGTACACCATTCAGTTATAATACATAGAGCCTTCTTATATTTTTATATACAGCAGAATACTCTTATACCAGTTAGCAACAGGTACATAATAAACCAATGAAAAACTTGAAAGTTTTAAACAGCAACCATTTATTTTCAGTTGGGCTATTTTGAATATCCAGGTCACTTTTTGCTGATCTCAATTAAGCTTCCTCTTTTTTTTTTTTTTTGCAGTCATCTTAGAATGAGTGGACTGAAATGACTCATCTCGGCTCCGCTTGGTCTTTTATCTCCCAACAGGGTATGATAGGTATATTCTTATGGCACAAGCAAACATATGAGAGGGGAGATATGAGAGCGCGGGTATTTTTTAAAAGGCTTCTATTTATATCAGGTTTACTAACATCCCATTTGTCAAAGTAAGTCACATATATGGTGAAGTCCATAGTAGATGGATGTAGCTGACTGTCCCATGTAACATGAGAGAACTGAGAACTGAGAACGGGGGTAACAGTACAATAACCACTCCTCCACTGTGTAACATACTTTATTTAGAAGTATTTCATTTGTATTTAGTTAGTAGATGACAGTTGAAGTGACTAGTACAGAGGAAGTCAACCCTGATCAGTGTAAGGAATTAGGATGTTGTTGTCAGGGCATCCTGGAGAAGTAAGCTTGAGATTTAGAGGCCTCACTGGGGAGTTCTGCCCATGAGAAACTGCAGCAATCTTGGCATGAAAAGATCAGCAATGAGAAGCTCAGACCATTGAGATGAAGGTCTGGGTCTGGCTAGTAGCAAAGAAACCTAGACCAACTGCGTGCTGGGTGAGGACGGGGGAAATGGGGACAGTTGGGGTGGGGGCTTCCTCACTGCTCATGGAATCACCTGCCCCATAAATTGCCCTCCCATCGGTCCTGGTCTTACACTTTACTTTCAGGAAAATAAACAAAAGCTCTTGTTTCTCTAGGACTCACTGAAAGCTGTCTGCTCTAATGTCCTTCCAAATGATCCGAAACCTCTCCCTTCTTGCTCCTGCCATGATTAATTTGTGTACTTTCTGTATTTGCTAATTTCTTCTTATGAGTCTGTCTTTTTGCTGTGTCTTTCCAAGACCCAGAAAGCCCAGGTTGTCTTAGCTCTTCAGAACTTCCTTACCGTCTAAATAGGCACCAGGACTTGTCTGGCTGGTGTTCTCACATATCCTAATGGGGCTTTCTTTGAAGTGGTCCCTTTCTATTGCTGAGTGATTTCATGTTCATTTCTGAGTCTCTTGGATTTAAAAATCATCACATTTCTCTTTGATTGCCTTGCAGTTGGCCAGGTATAGGTGCTCTTTCTAGGAAGCCCTTTTGGCAATGGGGATTGGCCTTGTTGACTCATGTTCTACTGGTTCATTGGATGACTTTGAAAACCAATATTGTTAAAGATAATGCCCTATAGAATTTTTTTTCTTGCCTGTTTTTGGAAGAGTGGAAGAATTTAAAGCTCTGATGCTGTTAACATGTTTTCTTTTGTATTTTTTTTTATTCTTTTGTGGGGTATGGAATTGGAAATTACTATTGTCAAATTTTTTCAAATTTTCATTATTGTTAACTATTAGCATATGAGAAAAGAATACTAAAGGTTTCATAGTCACTGCTTATGATAAACCCACTGTATGTAAATTACTATGCTGATCCAAAATCCAATTATGCTCTGTCTTTAATTGGGCATATGTTTAATGTGTTCATGATTATATCTAGATGCTTTTACAAGTCTGCCCTGCAATTTAGAATTTCCTTATAAATTAATATTTTATAAAATATTTTAGTTCACTCCCCCCGGATAGAAAGTAAGTAGTTTAAGTCCCAAAATATATGGTTTAAAAATCAATCTGAAAAGTAGTGTTAGATCCTCTTTTGTACTACAAGAGGGCTCATTTTAACAATTTAAGTATAGGTGTATAAGGGCTTCCCACCTCCTCCTTGACTGGAATCCAGGGGCCTATCTTGGCTTCCCACTTGTTCTATATGTTCTGAAGGAAGGTCTCCCATAGTGAGAAACAGAAAGGTGATTCAATATGCTAAAACCTAGTAGGATGATATTGAGACAATTTAGCACCGTTCTATGCTATCTCAAGAGACTGACCACACAGAACATTGCATTACCAGAGACTGTGTTTACTTTCATCCAATGAGAGGTGTTCGTAAGGGATTTAAAAGGTGGAAGAGACCAAAACCATGTTATTGCTATAGAACAAATGAAGAAATGTGTGATTTTTAGTAGATGCAACTTCTTATAGAATCTTTTAGATACTTTTCTATAAATCATTCCTGCAAAAATAAATAAACCAGCCTTTGAGAATTATATTTTACCCTGTTGCCTATAATATTTTGATGTGAAGTCTAGGGAAAAAAGTGTGTGAGATAGTCCTATAGACATTAAGCATTATTTTCTGCTTACAACATGTAGAATGAGTTTAAATTTTCTGATCAGGCACTGTTGGTTAATGCAGTGATAAGAGTCCTATTTCTTATGAGGAGAATGCGTATAAGTCATTTGTAAAGAAATGAATGCATTTTTATTTAGATTTAAGTAAATAACTAACAAGTTTAATGCATCTAATAATTTTTTTTCTTTTTTTTTAAGACAGTCTCAAGCTGTTGCCCTGGGTAGGGTGCCATGGCGTCACAGGTCACAGAGTCCTCAAACTCTTGGTCTTAAGCAATTCTTTTGGGACTACAGGCATCTGCCACAATGCCTGGCTAGTTGTCATTGTGGTTTGGTGGCCCGGGCTGGATTTGAACCCGGCAGCTCTGGTGTATGTGGCTGGCGCCCTAGCCACTTGACCTACAGGCACCAAGTCAGCACCTAATAATTTTTTATCTTGGTGGATCTTCATAAAAATAAATTTGTTTGTTTCCTCTTTTATGATTAGTTATGGGAGTTTTCTCAGAGTACACTATTGTACCTTTCCGAGGAACCACATTTTCCTCAAATTACTATGCCTGCACAAGGAATTATACAAACCAATTAATAACGCAATTCTCACAGGTGGTAGATTGCTTACTAAAATGGTAGAAGTACTTTACTTTTCCTTCTTTCTGTGTACCTTACTCTATGAATTTGCACCTTTTCCTAGCAAGAGGTGGAGCCAACATCTACTATCTAAATCTCCGCTGGCTTTGAAACTTATTTAGGCTATTAAAATTCATAGGAGATGCCATCCTCTGGAAGAGGCCTCAAGCTTCTGAGATCCATTCTCACTTAACCTTCTAGAGAATCAGAGACCAAATGAGACACTTAAGCCTACAGCCAGTCAAACCCCAAACATGGAGGGATCCCCCTGTGTCAGGATGCTGCCCACCTGATATGCAGCTGGCAAAGGACATGTGAACAAAGCCATCCATGTTCAGAAGAGCTGCCCAGCTGACCACAGGACTCATGACTAATAATCGAGCTGATGTAATTTTCCTTGTTTTTGCTGGTGTTCCACATGTCACGATAACCTCCCTCGAACTTGAGCCTCTCCATCTCCTCCCTGCTGCCCCAGACCCTTTCTTTCCCTTTGGATATTATCCTCATTTTTACATGAGCATTGGTTTGCTACTAAAAGCCAAAAGGTATCGCTCAGCTTCATGGGTTACTGACAAAAAGGCCAAGGGCTTAAAATTCTAAAATACCAGGTGTGACAAAACTGTACTTTACTCTCTGATATTTTTCAGTATTTCCTTTTATGACTCCATTTTGAAAACACTAAATATTTTCCCCATGGTTTCAAATTTATATCCTGGAACTATAACCAGAAAATGGAAATGATTAGATTTCATTTTATTTATAAAATTGCATTTTCATGAAAGCTACTGAAGCAATTCCTTCAAGAAAGGCGTTGTATAGGAACAGGAGTGAATTGATAAAGAAGTTTCTCCAACTTTGTATAAAAAGTAATTTTCCTTTTGTCCAAGAGGGTTTAAAATGCATAATCCAATTCTATCATCAGAAATATAAGAGAGATTCCCACATGCTTTGTTCTGTCTGTATTTGTGGCCCTAGGAATGTAGGGTGAAGAACGGTGGAATACAAAACCTTAATTTCAACTTCTAAAGTATTCTTCTTTCCCTCTGAGCTTACCCTGGTAGGACTTGAATAGTACCGTTTGGACTAAATAGAATAATTTGGGCACTGAGGCTCTGGGGAGAGGTCAATGTATACTCATCTTAATAGTCATGCTTTTTCATGTGCTCTTAATTTTAAAAGCATGAAATCCATATAAAACATTAATGAAAGCTTTCTAACCCTATTAATTAATTTATGTATTTTCCATTCAATTATTTAAAAAATAAAATAGAAACTAAAATCCTTACAATTGCCAGGTAGTACCCTAGGTGCTAAACCCTGTAAATTTTATGAATGGTATTTTGCCCTTACTAGTATTTAATTTCTCTCTCCTAAGATAGGCTGTGATATCAGTAGAATGCCATGTGAGAAATTTATAAGATGGGAAAAGGAGACATGACTTCAAATACTTTATGGCAAACTCTAAATGTCCTTAATTAATACTATAACATAACTAGTTTAAAAATTAATTTAAGTATATAATTCTGAAATAGCTGCCCATATACATATGTTATCCTTAAAAATAATATTTTTAATATGCAATATATTGATAGTTTGAAGTCTCCATGCCTCCATCAATTTTGGAGGGAAGCTTATAATTATAAATGAAGGTCAAAATAACATATTAGTGCTTGCTTCGGCAGCACATATGCTAAAATTGGAATGATACAGAGAAGATTAGCATGGCCCCTGCCCAAGGATGACATGCAAATTCGTGAAGTGTTCCATATTTAAAAAATAAATAACATATTAAATCAAAATGAATCTTAAACAGAGTGATGTAGAAATTATTTAATTCTTATATTATTTCTTCTGGTAGGGTATGTGGGAAGGTTGTATCATATAAATACATTCCCATATGTTCAAACAAAAAGTTGGAAACATAAAACTCAAAACCACTTTCCATCAAAGCAGTGATATAATTTCTTACATCTGAAGTGGTAACAGCATGGAATTTTCTAGAGATTCTTAAAGACAAAAGTGATGTGCAGAATTATTTTGTGTGCTACTGTCAGATACGGGGTGTGGCTTAAAGGTATATGCTAGGGAACAGAAGGGGATCATTTAGAACTAGGTGACATGGAAAAATGCTAATACAACTCCAAAGAAGCATCGTCCTAAATACCTAAATATGGTAAATAGGGACTAGCCGATGACCCAGGTACATAGATAGAGGGATGGGATATAGGGACATTTGGGGGCTTTAATTCATCAGGTAAAAACTACCATATGGGATAATGTTTTAATTTAATCAGATATGGATGGTGATTGTGGGTTCATCTAAAGCAAGTTTCATTTAGAAATAACCTATTTTTCAGCCTTTGACTTTTTAGCAACTCAGCATGTAGTCAATGTCACAATTTATAATATTCTCACACACACACGTAGACATGTCATAAATGTAACAAAAGTAATGTAAAAAAAGCAATATTGCCAATACAGGAGATTTTATTGAAAATGGAAACAAAATTTGTCTCACATTAAGGCTATTGAACTAAAATGCATGCAGAACAATAAATGTAATACAGTAAGAAGAGAAAAATGTTTGTTTATAAAGCAAGACATTCCAGATGATTATGTTCAATTGAGATGATAGATGTAGAGTTTAAACTAGTCTCTCTTTCCTGAGTAGCCCAGATGAGATGATGTCTTTTTTAAAAAGCAAATAATTCAGAATGTTGAGTCAAGCAATATAGGAAGAGGAGCGTTGGAGTTTCTCTAGAAATTTCTCAATAAAATCCACAGGACCAGTGTCTGCCATAGCAAGATGGATAGTAACAGGTGTACTGATTCCTGACACAGCACAGGCTCCAGAGTTGCAGGCCCCATATCACATGGTGTCAGGAATAGGAAGCTCAGTCAAGGATCAGGGAACCTGAGTTTCAGTCTGAATGTCACTCTGTGCCAGGGCCTTTTATCCACCTTTAATAGTGAGTGAGGCAAACCACTGGAAGAGCTGGACTCATAATTTGTTATGTTTACAATAGAAAACTTCTTTAGGGCTGGGAGCTGTGGCTCATTCCTATAATCCCAGCACTCTGGGAGGCCAAGGCAGGGGAATCATTTGAGCTCAGGAGGTTCAGAGCAGTCTGAGCAAAAGTGAGACTCCCATCTGTACTAAAAACAGAAAAGCAAGGCATCATGGTGGAACCTGCAGTCCCAGCTATTTGGAAGGCTGAGGTAGGAGGATCCCTTGAACCCAGGAGTTTGAGGTTGCTTGTGAGCTAGGCTGCCACCACAGCACTCTAACCTGGGGCAAGAGAGTGAGACTTTGTCTAAATAAATAAAAAAGAAGAAGGAGAAGAAAACTTCTTTTATTTCCCATTTTCTTTGGGCAAAGATTTCTCATAGGATATTTTGATTTTCAGATTAAAAATGTCACAATCCAATCTTGTCACTTTTAGTAGAAACAATTACTATATATTGCAAATCTGAATCAAATTATACCAGTTTGTTGAAATTCTTTGGTCATAATATATGGAATTTGAAAAGAATTCTGGCTGCTCATGTGAGTGCATAGATGCATGGACTGACATTTTAACCTAAGTAAGAATTCTGTCAAAATGCCTACTTTTTTATTTTGGGGGGCCTTATAAATCTTGTTCTGCCGAAAGAAAATACATCTTATCAATACTTCTTAATTATACATTCAAATGCCATCATATGCTATTATAGTGACACCTATATTTACATCCCTAATTTACTTTTCAAATTATGTCTGAGGAAATTTAGAATTTTGTTATAAAATGAAATATTGACATATGAGGAAAGACAAGTTTATGAACTCATCCTAGAAAAAGTACTGCATACCTCATTGGCAAGTATTACTATTCACCTTCAAAGTACTCCCCTTGGGCAGCTATGCACTGACACCAGTGAGTACTCCATCCTTTAAAGCACGTTTTCTAGGATGAATTAGCAAACTTTACTGTCAGACCTTATGAGGACAGCTCTAATGGCCATTCCAGACAAAGTGTCCCAAAATTGCTTTGAAGGGTGGACTAGGTGCTGGCACTGGTGCATGGCTTCCCAAGGAAAGTTCTTTGAAGGTTACTGTAATGATATTCAGCAATGAGGTATGTGGCATTTTTTCTCTAGGATGAATTATGACCATGTATATTTTTCTTCCTTATTGGGTGTTAAAAGGTTGACCTTTCCCTAAAAAATAGGTATTTTTTGTGTCATCGTGCCCAATTTATTTGAACCGACCTGGGATTCCTTTTTCAACAGTGCTAGTAGAGGTTTTGAAAACCCTCCATCCATTCTCTCACTTGGTTCCTTAGTGTTGACATTTGTTCTGGGGACTGGAAGTATTGGGATTGACCATTTTATGAGTGCAGTCTTTGACCACCCTCTCTACCCCACAAGAATGGGTTTTGGACCTGGAACATTTCCTTACAGGAGATAAAGACCCTACATCACTGATGCTGGAGTTAAGTGTATCATCTCACATGGGGATATCTTTCCCTGTTTCAGGCTATGTGTATAACCCTTTGTTCTGTCTCAGCCTGTAAATAATTAGTTCTTAGTCAAGGCACAGTCTAAGCCTTCAATTATCTCAGTCTCTATGAGGGAGAGGGTGTTTTCTCTTCTGAGGATGGGCATGGTCCACCTGCCCTGTGTCAGCAGCCTGGGCACACACTAGCCCTGATGGGTCGGCACACACTCTTGGAGCCGATCTTGGTGTTTCTTCTTGAGGTGAGGAAAGGCATTGCTCCATCCAGTGCTCAATTGTGTTGAGTTTCCCTTAGCAACTCTAATAGGGGGATGTAGTGGGCAGAAATGTTTTGACTTGTATTTCTAGCTTCTGGGATTGTGATGATCTTTGTGGTTCTTCAGCTAGTGGCAGTGCTCCCCAGGGACTGGAAAATGTGCACCAAGTTCTGATCAGCCCTGAGGGAGAAACACAAGGGAGCTGAGATAGACGCGAGGGATACATATGTGAATTTTGCATTCGGTTCCAACAGCAATGGAGGAAGCTAGTGTAGGGCAGAAGACTTGTCACTGAGGAAAGAGCTTAAATCCTCTTCTAGAAGAGGCTATGAATAAAGTTAGGTTTTAAGATGAACACTGAAATGGAGTATTAGAAGTAGGTTTCACTTACATAGGCTATAAACTTGATGGAAGAAGAAAAAGAGGCTGGCTTGCAATGTTCCATTCTGAGTACTCCCTAGAGAGCACTTATAGAGACAACCAGCCCTGAGGGCAAAATAACATGATTTTGTACACTGAGACCCTGGAGATAGTTTATATTCCTACTTTCTCATATTCTTTATGGAACAAGATCAGTTTCTGTAATCTAAGTAGAGTATGAAATCCCAGGGAGACAAGAAATTTTCAACATCATTCATTTTCATTAATTCACTTATTCAAAAATATTTAAGGAGAAACTCTTCGAACTGCAAGGCTATGATCCCCTATCAATGGCATTGCGTGCAATGATACATTTACTATTCATCCCTTGGGGATGTGCCGTTTAGGGCAGGGCTTCTTAGACAATCCACTGTGTGGGAGGCAAAGCTGGAGAACAGTATTTTGAATCAGTTGCTGAGCTAATAGGACTTCCTGAAATGTGAAGTAAACACATTTCCTGCATTATAGCATTGAAAGTTTTTCTAATAGAAATATTTTTTGAAATATCTGGAGTGCTTCAGGTCATACATGTTGATATCTAAGAGTATCATCATCTGGTATCTAAGAGTGGATGGGATGTTCAGAAACACTGAGCCTTACTGGAAGTTTAGGAATGGAGATTTTTTTTTTCTCACTAGGTAGTATATTGGTTTGGAGAGGAAATCTAGCACACTCAAGAAAAGTAATATTTTTTCCTGCAAATCACAAGGTGGAAGAACAAGATCAGTTTCCATAATCTAAGTGAAAAGCAATGATGTAGCTGCTGAAAAGTCCTTTTCCAAGAGGAGAACTGGTGGCTTCTCTTGGTGGGTCTCTTCAGTAACATGAGAACAGACTCACCAAGAACGCAGGTACCGTATCTGGGATATGTGTTATTTTCCTTTGCTGTTGAATTGAGAGAAATAGCAAGAAGGGTGGGAGGCAGAATAAACCCTGTATACCCACCTGAAGGCACAGATCTGACTGATAACTACCTAAACATGGGGTTAGCAAAGCAGAGCTATCATTTGCTAACAGAAAATGAGACTCTGATTGCGTGAAATGGCATTAAACTTGCTTATTTATGAATAATAGTGCTCCTAGAGGTGCATATGAAAATAATTTTTATACACATATTGTCACAAAGAACTGATGATGTTAGCCTTATCTTCTCTGGACCACAATCATCTCAAAATAGACTCAAAAGATGTGCCCCAAAGGAGTTTTATACAGCTCCTACAAATTGGTGTAAATAAAAGAAAACAATGCTGACTGTGATAAAAGAAAAGCCAGTTCATTAATTTTGAACTTGATATTTTTCTGTATGAAAGATATTGATTGAAAATAGAAAAGAATATCAAAGACAAAATTTGACTATTATTTTTGACACATTTAGGGGTATTTTCACTGAGAAGGATACCACATTTCCTGAGTTTTTCAGGTTAACCTGAATGAGTTCATGAGAGTTTGCATAGAGAATACAATTACTCATGTGAAAGATCTCAGAACTAACACAATAACTAAGTAATGAGGTGAGGGATATATTAACTAGGATGATGTAAACATTCCAAATTATATATGAAATCAGCACATTGTACTCCATAAATGCATTAATGTATACATCATGTACCTCTTTATAATTTAATAAAAAAAAAAGATCTCAGAACCAGGCAATCAAGGTGAAGGAGTCCAGTCAACTGGGCTGCTCTGGACGTTCCTGGGTATAATCCACAGTGGCTGTGTCCGCCCCAGCAAGAAGGGCAGTGGCCATGTCCATACCTACCACACCCACAGCCCTAGCTGTAGGCCCAGACCAAGCCAGCAGAAGATGGCTCCATTAATAATAGCAATGGTATCAGCGAATAGACATTTTGATATGAGAAAGTAGACTCCGACACTGGGGTCCAACCTGAAGGCCTAGTGGGTTCTTGACTTTGTGCAGGAAGGAATTTAAGAGCCAGAGAACAAAGTGAGGCAAAAAAAAAAAAAAAAAAAAAAATTCTATTGAAGTAACAAAAAAAGATAAGGACCTTTGCTCCTTATGCAGGGTAACAGCTATCTCAGAACAACAGAGAATACACTTGGGAGCTGCTGAAGTTTTAATTTAGACTTCATATGCAATTTCATGCTAAGTGGAGGGTTAATTGTTCACAAGATTTCTGAGAAAGGGTTGGGAAATGCCTGGAACTGAGGGTGCCTCTTCTTTTGAACCATAGAAGTTAACTTCTGGGAGTCGCTCTAGCGTTTTAAACAGTCGGAGCATTGGTGGGATTTTCTTTTAGTAGCTAATACAGTGTAAACAGGGTCTAAGAGCAGCGAGGGGATCCTGAGGTTGTTTTTCCTGGGAATCTTAGTTCAAGCTGACTTTGGCTAGCTTTTCCATCACCTCTTAGTTTATCAGAGACCTTGGTTCAGACTCTTTATCAAGCAGGGCTTGCTAGTTCCCTATCTCAATTTTAGTTGTAGGTCAGGGGATTATTTACCTCAATTTGAATGTTACCATCTGCAAATAAGATTTTATGTATCTTATGTGGTGTATGAGGCAGTGTGGCTTCATATTTCATAGAAATATATGTAATAAAATTTTATAAAACATTTTTTTCAATAAGTAGAGATGTCCTAATAGAAAATATAACTATTTTGTCTGAAACTCAATAATTATGTTACATGTCCTTAATTAGAGATGCTTCTTATATGTTAGAGATCTTCTCTCTTTGTATTTTGTTACTAAAATCTATGATTAGTTTCCTTGGAATGTTACCATTCTTCAAACCAATTTCCTTTTTCTAAAATAATAATGACATCCATTGACTAATCACATCTGCAGAGGAGGAACTGGGAGTATATCTATTTCAGTGAGGAAGCAATAAAAATGGAAAGTTATCTGACTACATATCTTTTAACTTACATAATTCCTCTCCTTTGGGCAAACAACTCTCCAACCCAAATAATATTTTCTACTGATTATTGGTAGTGAGCTGACTACATTTACATTAAAGGGCTAATATAAATCCACATTTTTATCTTGAGAATTTTATTTATTTATTGGCATAACTGATTGTTTCTATATAAGCTCATCATAAGCATTGACTTAGAAATCCAAGTCTTGGCATGACAACTGCTTCCACATCTTACCTCTTGGGTTTCTATATTTTTTGACTTGGTGTTAAAGTTGTCTGTGAGCTTTTACAAGTAAGTGTTCTTGGGATAATGGCAGGGAAGAGTATGACATGGACAGGGTGGTGATTCTACCACATGCAGTCACTGGGTAAGTAGAGAGAATTTGGTGCAAACAAGTGAGAATTCCCCACATGCAGGTACTATGTGTGAGTTAGAGGACTCTCTGCTTCATCTTTTGGGTGTTTATATAATTAGATTAATAGCTGTGGTAATTTTTCTAATTTTCTAATTATTTTAGGTATTTTTTCAAACATACAATACAGTTGAAGGAATTATACTGTGATCACCCCTACGCTCATCACATACATTGCTTAGTTTTTCTTCTTCACATGGAGGGAGTTCGTACGTGGGGAGACCACAAGTTTTGTGCCCCCTATCACAATGACCCCAGATTCCTGTTGGGTGTGTTATAAACAGAGAAGTCATTCTTCAGGCCCCTGTGGTGGTTTTTCTGTTATTCTTTGAATCAATAGATGTTATGCAAAACAAATTGATGATTAGTATCTCTCTAATTGTTTTAATCAAATCACACTAACACATAGTAATTATTACATGGAAATACATACATATGAACATAGCATTTAAAAACTATGTATGTTGAATATAAACAATTTTATAATGCATAATTATATCATGTACTAAAAGAATTAAAATAAATTCTACTTATCACAATGTTTTAATGTGACCTATCTGCAATGATCGATTTAGTACTGTGCTGGTTACCAGTATTGTTTGCCGAACTTGATGCATTCTGCCTGTAATGAACAGAGTAATTTAAGTAATCACTTTGTTGTTGCTCTTTCCTCTTGCTTTCAATATAATAGATTTTTTTTTTCCCCTGAGCGTTGTCAACTCAAAAGAAGTCCAAATTTGCTGGACTTTGTTGGAACAAGATATAGTCAAGTGATGAAGTTCTTATCAATGGATATAATCTGAGGTATTATATAAAAACTTTCTGGAAGCATCCTTAACATTCAATTTGTATGTAGTTTTACCACTGTCTTTGGACATTCCTTGATTCTCTTGCCTAGGACCTGAATGCTGCCATCTTTGGCTGTGAAGGTGATGATCACGTTTTGAGAATGATGAAGTAATGATCTAAAATGAGCTGGGTTACTGGGGACTACAACAGGATACAGATGACTTAAGTCCAGACTTTGTTTACATGAGACAGAAACAAACTCTTACTAGGTATTTTATTTCTGACACTTGAAATAAATAATACTTCAAACCAATACAACAATATAGAAAAAAAACTAGAAAATTCTACTAGGAACCAAATTTTAGACAGTTTTTTCCTTTAAAAATTAAATACATCTCCATGAACAATGGCAATAAAGATAAGAAAAGGGCTATATTATTCTCTTCGAATAGAATGCCATTTATTCTACAGTGATTAATTGCCAGTGGGAAGTGAGTTTGAAATGGGAGTAATCAAATGAGTTTTTGTATTTGAGATACTGATGACTTAGTCACATTTTTAAAATCATTTTGTTAGAATATGCCTCTTTCATTTGAACTATGCTTTTTAAAACCAACACACAGATAGCCAAAGAGCATAGTGTTATTTCTTAATTAAATAACTCCCATTTTTCAGACTTAACCCAAAATATTTCAGGCATGCTTCCTCTTGGGAGTGACCAAGAGGTCACATGGTGGAGAGGGTTAGTTTGTTTGAGATAGTGATTCTCAAAGTCTTGGACCATAAAAAGTATTTCTGAGGACTTAAAAAGTCATTATTTATGTGTTATATTTATTGAGAGTTAACGGTTTTGAAAGTGCAAAATGATATTTAATATATGAGCTAATTCACTTCACAATAATAATCATAAATCCATTGCCCCTTAACATAAACATGATATTTTTAGAAACAAACAAGAATTTTTAAACATAAAGATTATTGGGGATCCTGGAATGTTTTATATTTTAGTCAATCTCTTTAATGTCTGGCTTGATGGAAGATAGCATCTCATATGAGTTGATAATACGTATGTGTGTATATTTATATATACATATATGGAAAAATTTCACTGTGCATTCGTGAACATATGGGAGTAAAAATGAGAAATGTGAAAATAATTTTGGCCTTATAGAAGTTTTGAAATGATCCCCTTCACAGTTGTCCTTATACCACACTTTTAGAAATCTTGTTCTAGAATACTGATCTTCCAAAGTTTTCAATAAGAAAGCCAATACTGCAAATATTTTGAGCCAGTAGCACCAGTATTGCAGTTTAACCATTTATTTATGTATTTTGCACATGTATTAACTATTAATAACCATTAAACATAGAACATATTAAAATGATTAGTAACAGTACATGTATCATGATATGTATGCTTTAATATTTTAGAAAATTTTGGTTTAAGATTTGGAATTCTGGTTCTGAATTCAGTTTATTTTAATTCTTTGAGAGCTATAGCATTTGCTACATTCACCAAATCATGATATGACCTTTTAATCCCATATCTAGATGTGTAACTTGTTTTTTTAATTGGGATAATAAATATACATTTTCCTTGATGTAATCAGTTTATTTTTACAGATTAATTGAGTGATTTTGTTTTTAGACAAATTTATCACAACACACTAAAACTCTTACATTTGGAAAAATATTTAAAATCCAGTTTGAATATTCTGTTATTAGGTTTAAACATCACACAAACACCAGAGTTTTATAGGTAGTACACCTGCATCACATTTAGTAATATCACAACAGAAACAATCTTAAATGTCCATGGACAAATGCACTGTCCTCATACAGCAGTATGCCTGGAATACTACTTAGAAGACATGTATTGAATGAATGAATAAATGTATGTAATGGATTCCATAATCAAAATGGTCTATCAGAAAAAAACTTACTAAAAAGACAACCCCCCTCTCAGAGATGGCACAGCATTCCCTGCATCCAGTTGCAGGCTGGTACAGGATTCATATCAACAATATCAGGCAACCAAGAGGATTTTTTTTTTTTTTTGTGAAACTATCAGAAAGTAGACAACTTGGAAAATTCAGAGAACCATTACTTAAAATTTGTGTATGTGCTTCTCTGTGCTCTGAGGACACTAGGGCAGACAGTCAGTCACATGTAGTTACCAGATTAAGGTGTGTTTTCAAATCTCTTGCTTGTCTATTAAAAGGGAGAGGGCAAAATTATATTAGGAATAGGCAATCAACTATGTCCTCATGGAGTCTCAGCTATAAATATTATGAGAAATACACAGGGGAACAAAATAGAAAAAAGAATGGAGGAAATAGTGTCACCCCCTTGGGACAGTAATCACATGTAGGTTTCCATTTCACAATCATCCACATGCAAAATTCACGGAGAACACATTCATAATAAACATGAAAACACAGCATGTTTGCAAACAGTAAATTTATTGAACATACTTAGAAATCAAAGGGAAAATTCATTGCATTTTAAAGTCATTCTTTTTCATCTTGCACAACAGAACCATAGAGACGATGACATCTGTAGTTCTTTCATAATAGCCAGGTTTAGAATTTTGCTATTTTGAAGAAACAGGATCAGGTGAACAAGACCAGCATAAAAATCCAGGTTTCAAGGGGAAACAAACCCAAGGGGCTCTAGAAGTTTTCAGTAGAATCCATATGACCAGTATCTTCCATAGCAAGATGGACGGAAGAAGCTATATCTGTAGCCAGGATAACCCCAGCCATAGCCACAACCGAGCCCACCATAGCCACAGCCACCATAGTAGTTGCTGCAGTAGCTCATGGTGTCAGGAATGTATGGTCCAGGTATAAAAGAGGAAGACAGTCTCCTGAGTTGGAACATCCTTGTCTTCACCAGGTCTTTTATACTTGCGCAGGAGTAGGTGCAGCAAATCATAGGCAAGGTTGCTGTCATTACAAATTATTTTGCATTAACCACATGAATGCCACCAATAACAAAGTTCTCATAAATTTCTTATTTCATTACGCATCATGAAGCTTTCATACCCAAGATTCCTCTACTGCATGTCAAAATTTTCCCAAGGTATATACTTGGTATGACAGATTTTTTACTTGGTTTTATAATCCTCCCATTTTGAGAACTCAAACTTAAATTTCATGCAGAGATTCTGTGAAATTACAGAAACTACACACACCACAGATGATTCAAGATAATGATTTATTAGTACTGTCAAATTTATCTACCAGTTGCAATTGAGGAAGTCATTGTATATGGATTCGGGGAAATAGGTAAGCCTTAAGGGGCAAGGCTTACCTAAACGTACAAGCTCAGTAATATTTTCCAGTATTTCTTCAGAGATAAAACTATTTTGTTAGATGTATGTAATTCAGGTGAAAGTTTTACAAGATGTAACTTAAAAATGTACAGATATACTTTATTTTCCTCTGTTATCCCAAATTCTATCTCGCTTCTTATTACCTCTAGATGAAAAAACATTTATTCTTGTCCCTTTCAGGTAAGTCTAACAAAATTCAATGACTGTTTTATTGTCAAGATTAATGTACAGTTGCAATAAAGATGTTACCATACCCCCTTCTTCTCCTATGGCACATCAATGCCCATTGGCATGCTATGATTTTGACATAGAATCTTTATCTGTTCTACAGTAATATCTGGGATGGCACAATGCATATTGCTATTTGCTGTTGCCATAATAAAAAGTTTCAGCTTGACCCATTACCTAGTGTTCAGTGCTACAACTTTCAAACTCTATAATCAGAAAATATTTTGATTGTGGTAAAGAAATTAATGAGCTTGAACTCAGATCCTCCTGGATGACCACCAGTCATTTTATCTCTCCCTGATTGTGTGATGTGTTTCGGGGAACTTGGTGGGACTTTCTTTTCAGTAGAATCAGAATGCAACTTTCTCTGTTGTTAGATGCACAGAGTTGAGGTGAGATTTCTCTCCTCTTCAGCTTCAGTAACACAAGGCCCCTAAATGAGGGTTTAACCATGTCTGAATTCTCTTATTCAATTTATTAACTTTTCATCAAAGCCTCTATTGAGGAAAACACTTATGGGATGAATAAAGTAATAACAAGAGCAAGCCTTATTGGAGTACCCACTATCAGCCAGGTATTATTTTGTTTGATATGTATGTGTATTAACTGATTCGATTCTCAAAATTGGCTTTGTGGTACATATTATTATTACTAAGCCATATATAGATGGGGCAACTGAGGTACATAATTATGTTGGTCACACATGTATAAGTGACAGAGATAAGATCAGGGACTAAAAAACCTATTCTAGAAATTTTAGTTTTAACTAGTATGTTCTACCAAAGCCTATAAAGTCATCTTATTAAGAACAGAAGTTTAGAGAGCTATATGACTTAATCACTGAATTTAGCTTGGAATTTTATTAGGTCGAAAGAAAAGACTGACCAGGAGTTATAGGTTGCTAATCGTCTAATATTTTCCTAAGTATTCTTGGTCTTTGGTGAAAATGTACTAGGATTCATAAAGAGACACTCCTGACAGTATTATTATCTTAATTTTTTAAAATCTCTATAGTCACTGTTGAGGCAGAACACAAATATGACAAATATCTTAAATTGAAAAATAAAAGAACTCTTTTATGATAATGTAGTTTTATATATAAAATGAGGTATCATAAACTCCACATAATAGTTGTGGCTTCAGGAAGCAAATCTGAAAATATGGGCAAAATAACTTATGTTTTAAAAATCATGAAAGAAAATATTGATGTGACACAGAAAAGTCTAGTTTGCTGCTACCTGGTATTTCGGAACTTCAAGTTATTGTTTTTTTTTTCTTCAGCAGTCTAAAGAAGCTTAAAGACACTTTTTGGCTTTTAATAGTCAACCATCTCACATGCAAAAACAATGATAAAGAATAAAAGATAAAAATGAATTTAGAGCAGCAGATAAGCGATGAAGAAGCTCAAGTGAAAGGGAGATCATCCTGACCAGTTGAACGTCAGAAAAAAAAACATGGTAAAATTGTGGGCTGTTTATAGGTGGTCCAAGATTATCTACTAAAATGCTACCTATTGCCATAAAGAATGGTTAGAAAATAGTAATTTGAATGTGTGCTGGGAGTAAAGTGTTAAGGCAATTAATGTTCATTAAAGACCACAAATATTTCAGATGTGGCTGAACAATAGGAGGTGTCCTCATTGTCACTAGGTCATGATTTAATCAAGAGTCCACAAACTACTCACAAGGGTCCTACAAATTAGCCAATAGCATGACACCTGTTGTGGGCCACACCCACACTGAGGGAGTATAAAAGGCCCTCTGCAGACACAGTGTCCAGACTTACTGAAGTCACCTAAGCTCCTTCTCCACCCAACAACAACCTCAACAACCAACACCATGTGTGGCAGCTACTACGGGAACTACTATGGCGGCTGTGGCTATGGATGTTGTGGCTACGGAGGCCTTGGCTGTGGCTACAGAGGCCTTGGCTATGGCTATGGAGGCCTGGGCTGTGGCTATGGCTCCTGCTATGGCTGTGGTTACCGCAGATTGGGCTGTGGCTATGGGGGCTATGGCTATGGCTATGGCTCCCGCAGTCTCTGTGGCTGTGGCTATGGTTCTGGCTACTACTATTGAGGACCCTATGGGAGACTTTCATCCTGAATCCTGTGATAACAGAATTCACCAATTCTCAACCTTATGTGTTTTAGCCTTGGGTTGGGTTGGCTGATAATCATCTTATATCACAGGTTTCTGATGTGATTTTACTGAAGACTTTCCCTCCTTGGCCTCATGATCTGATATTTCAAATTTTTCCTTTCCTTGATTTAGCTCATGAAAATTAAAAGAATATAAATTCATCTCATGAATTTCTGTATGATCTTTTTTTTAAGATGATGCTGTCAAAGAGTTGGTATTTTAATTTCTATGCAGGAACTTTTTCTTTATTTTCTTAATAAACTTGTTCAATGTGGTATTACTATCCTGGTTTCCTTTTAATTTAATATCTAATAACCGATCTGTACATGACTTACTGTGTGCCCTACCTAACTCTCTGAGGAGTGAGAGGGATTTGAGTTCCACACCTGCTGATCTGGATGGGGAGCTGGGGCTTCCCTTCTCCCATCCCAGCCAGAAACTTGGTGTACTGATGTTTTCTCCCCTCCTCACCCTGGCTTATCTCCAAGTGTTTGGCTGCTACCTCCTGGACCAGTGTTGCAACTGGTGCTTATGCCCATCCTTGGGGATCCTAGGGCGAGATACCTAGCCCATTTCTCCCTAACTCTGACTGCTTTGACCTGAGTGCAAAGCAAAAACACCTGAACTTTTCATAGTTCACTCTATTACTGAGTCACGTGAGAGTTCTGTCGGGTTTGAACCCACCACCGGGGGGCTGGGGCTGGAACCCTACTCCTTTGAGCCACAGGCACTGCCTAAGAGTTCCTCTTGATCATGGTCAGACATAAACTTGACTGTTAGCACTGCAGCCATCTCTTATCTCCCAATGCCTCCTACCGACCTGGAGGTCAACCTGCACATGCCAAAACAAAATCTACTAACCCAAGTGCATGTACTCAACAATGATAAAAGCTTTGTCCTCCACCTGCCCAGCTTCTCTGGTGGTCATGAGCCTTCTCATATCCCCAATCCATTGCTGCTATATCTGGCATTTGAGAAACACTGTCTGTACCTAAGGAATTCATAATAGTTTTTGCTATTGCAAATCCCCAGAAGCAAAATGAAACAGTCTTACTCAACATGCACAGTCTCAGGGAAAAAACAAATGTCCCACCCAAACAAAAGTAAATTAAAAAAGAAGAGCTCACAGTGTCTCCAGTTAAGAAGATATGAGTAACAATACTGAAAATATGGAAAAGTAAGCGGCATGACAACCCCACTGATCACACTAACTCTGTAGTAATGGATCGTAACCAAAATTAAATTTTTTAAATGCCAGATAAAGAATTAAAAATATTAACTTAAAAAGTTTTCTGCCAGCCCCTGATAGGATAATGTGGCTTCAAAAAGAATAAACTGCAGTCAATGCATACATATCAATTAATGCATACATATCAATTAATTAAAACAGAGTGATATTGGCAGAAAGACAAACTGACAAATGAAAAGTATAGACAGCACAGATATAAACCAACACATTCACAGTCAAATTAACTTTGACAATGATACTAAGAATACAATGGGGAAAGAATAGTCTCTTTAATACATGGTGTTGAGAACTGGATATTTGTATGCAAAAGAATATTAGAAATAATAGATCTATTATTCAAAACAAAAGTCAGTTGAAGTAGATTAAAGACTTAAACATAAAGTCTATAAATATAAAACTAGTAGTAGAAAACATGGGAGAAAACTTCCTGATATTGATCCGGGCAATGATTATTAGATTTGACATCAAAGCATAAGCCACAGAAGAAAAATAAACAAGTGAGACTAATCAAACTGAAAAGCTTCTGCACATAAAGAGAAACAACAACATAAAGAGAAGTCAACCTAAAGAATAGGAGAAAATATTTGCAAACTGCATATATGAGATCCACAACATACAAGGAGCTTCTACAACTCAGTAGCAAACAAACAAATAAACAAACATAAAAGCCCTCCTAACCCCCCTCCCAAACCAGCCATGTAACTCAATTTAAACATGTGAAAGGACCTGAAAAAAAATATTTCTCCAAAGACATAAAAACGCTAAAAATGTTTTGGGAAGTGTTCCACATCACCATTTATAAGGGAAATGAAAATTAAAGCCACATAGAACTATCACTTGGCATCTGTTAAGATGTCTATTGTTAATAAAATAAAAGATTCAAGTGTGCTTGAGGATTGGGTGACACTGGAATACTTGTAAACTGTAGGTGGGAATGTAAAATGGAGCACTGGCTGTGAGAAGCCATATAAAGTTTCTTCAAACAATTAAAAATGTGACTAACAAAAAATCTAGCATTCCCACTTGAGGGGAAATCGAAAAGAATGAAAACCAAGGTCTCATAGGAGTATCTTTGCTCCTGTATTCATCTGGCATTTAACAAAATAGGCAAGACATGGAAACAACTTAAAAATCATCAACAGATGAGTAGATAAATATATGTATATATAAATAACATTTAGGTTTAACAATGGAAGGAATGCTGCCATATACAACAACATGGATGAACCCAGAGGAAACTGTGGTGAGTGAAACTGGCCAGTCGCAGAAGAGCAAATGCCTCATGATTCCATTTATAGGAAGGATCTAAAATAGTCAAAATCACAGGAAGAGTAGAATGGATCCTGTTCCCAGGGGATACGAAAAGAGGAAGATAGTGGAGATGATCATCAGCTAAAAATTTCAGCTCTGCAAGGAGTCTATTTCGGGGGTTCTGCTGTATGATATAGTGATTATAATTCACAATACTGCATTGTGCACCTAAAAAATTTAAGATGATAGATTTCATCGAACCATCAAGGAGTTTATTATAGTATTTAAACATGCAATTTTCATACACTGCTAAGACACACAGCTATTATTCTGAAGATTGATTAATTTAAAAAATCAAATATTTATTTCTCTCTCTTAAATGATCTCTACTTTCCAGGAATTATTTTTGTCCTTTGTATAAAAAAATGTAGAAGCAATGATAGAATTTTAGAATAAATATTTCAGAACTTCTAGCAATTCTAAATATAGGCAAATATCCTTGAATACAAAAAAGTTTGGGTATAAAGTTGGTGAGGAAGATTGTAACATGAACACAATGAGCAATCCCAGCACTACTAAATGTGAAGCAATGGGCCCACCAGACACCACAAACCTCTTAATATTATGCGATAAAAAGTACACAGAGTAACCATAAAATGTCTCATCAAAAAATAGTAAAAAAAACCAGAATCATATCTGCCTTCTATGTAGACTTATATGTAACATGAGGGAGAGAGAAACATAAGGAAAAAAAAAAGAGAGAGAAAGACATCAGCCATATTGAAAATTTAAGAATTCTATAGGATAATAATATAGTTTCTTCAACAAATGAAATGCTTAGCAAAGAAATAATAATATCTTCAAAAAAAGTTATAAGACATGCCCACATGTAATGTATGTATCAATGTAAAAAATGTCTATAAAAATATATCTCTGAAGCAACAAGGAAAATTGAACACGAGGTAACTATTAGAGGATGCCAAACATTTTTTAAAAAAATTTAATTGGTGTTTTCCCTTGCCTCAGCCGCCTGAGTAGCTGGGACTGCAGGCGCCTGCCACAATGGTATTGTGGCTATATATGTGTTTAAGTAAACTCCTATTGTTGTAGAGATATACACTGAGGTACTTTTATGAAAAATGCCACCTTGGTTGGGATTTATTTTAAAATATGCAGCCGAACAAACAGAAACTACAACAAATGTGCAGGGAAGGGAACTGAAGGCAGATATTGACTGCTATTAAATCCCAGGTTGCATTTACAAAGATTCAGTATCCAATTCTATATATTTTTATGTGTCCGTAAAATTTACTTATTAAAGTAATTAATAAGAACAAAGTGACCTGACTCTGCTGAATAAACTCAATTGTTGATGAAACTTGTTTTTCTCTTTGCAGAATTTCCACATAATATATACAGAAGTAATGATATAATTTAAAAAATAAATACCTTAGCCAATCATTAAGATAAAAATAGTCAAATATCTTTAGCTAAACAAAGTGTGAATAAGGGTTTTAAAATGAGAATAAGAAAAACACATTAAGGGCACATGATGTGATCACAGAAATGCTGATTCAATAGTAAAGTCATCTTACTTATAAGACCTTCACGTTGTTTAATGAAACAAAGATTCAGGAAATGCACTAACACAAATTAGCAGAAGCCACGAAATCAACAAGTCCTGTGAGGGGTGTATGAAAGGAGCAACCTCTGGGGATGGCAATCATCACACTGCAAAGCTGATTCCTTGTTCTGCAACCAAACCCTCCACTCCTGAGACCATGTGCTTTTATGGAAACTACTAGGCAGGTGGAGGTTATGGCTATCGTGGCCTGGGCTGTGGCTATGACAGATAGAGATGCGGCTATTGCTGCCCATCTTGCTATGGAACATACTGGTTCTGTGGGTCCTACTGAGAAACTCGCAGAGAAACTCAACTATTGGCCCTTTGCACCTGGTTTTCTGAATCTGCCCTCATGATTATTCAGACAAATAATTAAGTTTTCTTTTCTAAGATGCCAACACCATCCTTATGGATCTGAAAAAAAAAAAATAAGTCGTATATGGAAGCCTCATCTAAAGTCAGTGCAATCGGCTTGGCGCCTGTGGCTCAATCGGCTAAGGCGCCCCCCATGTACACCTAAGGTGGCAGGTTCGAATCCCCAGCCCGGGCCCGCCAAACAACAATGATGGCTGCAACCAAAAAATGGCCGGGCGTTGTGGCGGGTGCCTGTGGTCCCAGCTACTTGGGAGGCGGAGGCAGGAGACTCGCTGAGCGCAGGAGTTGGAGGTTGCTATGAGCTGTGATGCCATGGCACTCTACCCAGGGGGATAGCTTGAGACTCCGTCTCAAAAAAAAAAAAAAGTCAGTGCAATCATTGTAAAAGTTTCACAGGCTTTTTTGATTGTTTCTCAGGCTTTTTAAGGAGCTTTGTGTTTGATGTTGTACTGCTATTAAATGTTTTGATCAGTAAATTATATGAGAACATTTAAAATGTCTTTTAACAAACATTTACTTCATTAAAATATTTACCTGATGCATTTCAACTTAGTTATCTTCATCGCTTGCACGCACACGCACTTTTGTGTGTGTGTGTTTGTGTGTGTATGTATGTTGAGATAGTAGTAAATACACTGTTTGGGATGGGGAGAAGAAAATATGAGGAAAAGAGACAGTGTCTTTAGAGCATCCTGAGGTGACGATGACATTTAGCCTAGTTCAACTTTGTATCTTCCTGTTTTCCTATAAAAAATAACACCTGTTTTACTCCCATGCTTCTTAATTTAGTGGCAGCCCTTTAGGAGTTTAGATGAGTTTACTGTCCTGCAGCGGGTTTATCTTTTACTTATGAACCCATTTTCTTAATGTTTGTTAACTGAAATATCTCAGACAGAATATAACCACAGAGTGGCAGATTCTGGGCATATTTTACATGTTCTGAGCAGATTTAAACCCATTGTCTTGATGGGGGTGTTGGAGGTGTCTGTTAATCATCCAAATTTTAGAGGTATTCAAGTAAAATAATTCAATTTAATATAGCTCCTATGGATATTTTCATAATTTAAAACCAAAATTTGTAACACTGCTACATCTTATAGCACACAATGTTATCAACAAGAAAGTGTCATGAAGAGAAGTTTAATCACAATAATATAATTAATCTATTGCTTAAGTTGCTGCCACATAGTAGGCCCATAATAAATATCATCTAAGTGATGAAATGTAATTTGTTGAAACGATGGAATTAGGCAGTTTACTGTGTAATTCTAATGAATTCCATTTAGAGAGTGAAGAAATTGGGGCTGTGTACACATACATGTATACACATCTTCACAGTCTCATTGTGGAAATGATGACATTGTATATAATGGTACTAATTTAGGGAATCTGCATTTAGGAGCTTTGGAGACTTGGGCAGCTCTTCTCTCTCATCCTCTCCTATGATAAGACATGATGTAGATAATGACCAGTTTTTTTGCCAATCTAATAACAGTAAGATTAGGCTGAAGAAAAATACCCTTAAAATAAATTTTAATAACCTTTTAACAAGTGAAAAATACATGAATGAATTATTTACAAAAAACCCTTTAATTCCCTTGTGTGTCAGTATTTGAGTGACCAGTGTGAATTAAAAGGGCAGCACTGCTCATGGCTTGTACTGATCTCAACAGAGTATTTAAAAGGCCTCGCAGTGTGCAGTTTATGACATTCAATCAAAGGAAACACATTCTCTGCAGTTTGACTGAATCTTCCATTTCTGACAGTATGAGGTGTAACAGCAGCCTCTACGTGCCTATAATATGTGGGTGCTATAAACTCCACCAAGGTTGTTCTAGAGCAGCTCAATCTACTGGATTCTTCCTCTTGGGTTTCTTGATTCCACTTGCATACTCAAATCAGAAATGCCAACTTCAACTCTGCCTACAGGGAAAAAGCAATTCGGGTTCAGCAAGTTCCACTTTTATTAATTAAAATCAATGGAATGTCTTACAATTTATGGCTTTACACTTTATTTTGTGCTACCATTATTCCTCTTCACATAAATGCATTTCATATAATCACGTGAGAAAAAAAGTTCATGTTTAACTGTCTACTTTCATGGAATTTTGTTTAATCACATATGCACTAATTTCGCTTCATCATTTTTGCTTTCTCTGTGTATGTGTGCATGTGCAAGAGAGGAGAAGGAGGGGAGAGACAGAGAGAGAGAAACAGACACAGAAGCAGGCAGAGACAAAGACTGAAGGACAAACACTGCCTTTGGATGTCTTCTGAGGTTTTCATGTATCTACATATCAAGGATCTGAACATCAGTTCTTTCTATGTAAAGTCATACACAATCCACTTCCAAGTGATTCAGAAGCCACTGCTACACTTGATAAGACTGTCATTTTACAGTTTTTGCCCCCTCAAATAGTTCTTTTTCCTATTATTATATATAACAACCTTGGCTATTTCCCTTCCTTGTTACCCTAAGTTTGGGCTGAATGACTTATCACCATGCTTCAGAAGAGAGATAATTTGTTCCTCACGCCTCACATCATCCAGGTGACATGTAGAGTATAGAGAGAATCCCTGTCTGGCGGCTTCCAACTGCTTGATGTTTGACGTTAAAATTTTCCAGAAAGGATCTGCTGCTCCCAGCTCAGCATGAGAGTCTTCAATGCACTGAGTCACCGCCTGGCTCTTGTACCACTGTTCTTCACATCTGGTTGATCCATATTTTTCCTTTGAAATCCCCAAAATGAATGTTCTCATTTTTTCAATTTTTTTTCTTAAAAAACTCCCATGACATTAGGAAATGGCAGTCAGACAACTAAATTCTATGTGAGACTTAAAAGACTGGTTTGATGATTTTTTAAAATAAGCTTTATAAAGATGAGGTGGACTTTATCAGTACCATGTGCTAACAATTGCTAAACTGGAGCTCTTCAAGTGGACTTTATATGTTATTTTATTTTATTTTTTCTTTTTTTTTTGAGACGGAGCCTCAAGCTATCCCCCTGGGTAGAGTGCCATGGCATCACAGCTCATAGCAACCTCCAATTCCTGGGCTCAAGTGAGTCTCCTGCCTCCGCCTCCCAAGTAGCTGGGACCACAGGCGCCCGC
>CAUYQV010147242.1:0-26468 GCA_963574575.1 Galagoides demidoff
TGTGTTGGCTGCCAGCCCAAAATACCTGGGTGTGTCAGTTTCAAACCTGGCCATGGCCAAAACTTCAAAAAAAAAAAAAAAAAAAAAAGCATTACTTTCTAATTTGGGGGTCTAAGAAAAGAAGAAGTAAAATCATCTCTATTTGCTAATGACATAATATTATACATAGTAAAACTCTAAAGACTCAAGAAATTGTTGGAAGTGATAAATTCAGTAAGGTAGCAGGTTACAAAATTAACATACACAAATGTGGAATATTTCTGTACGATAACAATGCGGTATCCAAAATAATAATAAAACAGCCCCACTTAGGTTAGCATAACAAATTAAACGAAATGCTTATGAGTACATTTAACCAAAGAGGTGAAGGATCTATACACTTAAAACCATGAAACAGTGATGAAAGAAATTGAAAATGACACAAGTAAAGGGAAAGCTATGTCACGTTCATAGATTGGAAAAATTAATATTTTGTTAAAATGTTAGCTGGGGGGTGGTGCCTGTGGCTCAGTGAGCAGAGTGTCAGCCCCATATACCAAGGGTAGTGAGTTCAAACCCAGCCCCAGCCAAACTGCAACAACAACAACAACAAAAAAAAATTAGAAAAAAAAATGTTAGCTGGGAATGGTGGCTCATGTTGGTAATCCTGAAACTTGGGGAGGCCAAGGCAGGAGGCTAGGGGTTTGAGACCACCCAGTTTGAGCAACATAGCAATACCTTATCTCAAACAAACAAACAAACAAACAAAAACAAAAAAATACTCAAAGAAAATGACAGCTTCAATGTAATTACTAACAAAATTTTGATTTCATTTATTAAAAAAATTGAAAATAGAATCCTAAAACTTGTATGGAACCATAGAAGACCTCAAATAGCCAAATCAACCTTGATTAAAAACAACTTAAGGTTGAAAGCATCACACTCCCTGATTTCAAAATATATTGTAATGCCATCATAATCAAAACAGCATGATATTGCCATAAAAGCAGACATATCAACCAAGGGAACAGGATA
Source organism: Galagoides demidoff (assembly GCA_963574575.1). Lineage (NCBI taxonomy): Eukaryota > Metazoa > Chordata > Mammalia > Primates > Galagidae > Galagoides > Galagoides demidoff. The sequence goes on from CAUYQV010147242.1 coordinate 1,015, forward strand.
GATAGCCAAGATATACACCCATGAATTTAAGTCAATGATTTTGGACAAAAGTACCAAAAACACACCATAGGAAAATCACAGTCTCTTCAATATACGGCGTTGGGAATACTGAATATTCATGTGCAGAAATTAAATTAGATTCTAATATCGCAACATACATAAAATCAACTCAAAATTGATTAAATACTTGAGCCTCAAGTCCAAAATTATACAACTACTAGAAGAAAACAAGTGGGAAAATATCCACATCATCAGTGAGGACAATGAATTTTTTAAAGAAAGAACAATGTTGGCTCGGCGCCTGTGGCAAAATCGGCTAAGGCGCCAGCCACATACACCTAAGGTGGCGGGTTCGAATCCCCAGCCCGGGCCCTCCAAACAACAATGATGGCTGCAACCAAAAAATGGCCAGGCGTTGTGGCGGGCACCTGTGGTCCCAGCTACTTGGGAGGCTGAGGCAGGAGACTCACTTGAGCCCAGGAGTTGGAGGTTGCTATAAGCTGTGATGCCATGGCACTCTACCCAAGGGGATAACTTGACGCTCCGTCTCAAAAAAAAAAAGAAAAACTTGTTGAGGGCAGCACCTGTGGCTCAGTGGGTAGGGTGCCAGCCCCATATACTGAGGGTGGCGGGTTCAAACCCAGCCCTAGCCAAACTGCAATAAAAAAATAGCCGGGCATTGGGGCGGGCACCTGTAATCCCAGCTACTTGGGAGGCTAAAGCAAGAGAATCGCCTAAGCCCAGGAGTTGGAGGTTACTGTGAGCTGTGTGAAGCCATGGTACTCTACCAAGAGCAATAAAGTGAGACTCTGTCTCTATAAGAAAAAAAAAAAGAAAAACTTACTGAAGAAGCACATGGCCTAAAGAAGCATAGGAACAGGTATGGTGTGACTCTATTGGTTTTTAAAGAAGGGCCAACCTTAAAATGCTAGGGAGGGTTAAAGTACTTCTCTGTTCATTTTTTAAATTATCATTATTATTATTATTATTATTATTATTATTATTATTATTATTATTTGCAGTTTTTGGCCAGGGCTGGGTTTGAACTGGCCACCTCCAGAATATGGGGCTGGTGCCCTACTCCTTTGAGCCATAGGTGCCACCTGACATCTCTGTTCATTTTGTCTTTGTTGCAGTTTAGGATTGGGAATGATAGTAAAGGCTGGCACTTCTTGCTCAGCGGTTAGGGCACTAGCCACATACACTGGAGCTCGCGGGTTCCAATCCATCCCGGGCCTGCCAAACAATAATGATAACTACAGCCAAAAAATAGCTGGGCATTGTGGCAGGTGCCTGTAGTCCCAGCTACTTGGGAGGCTGAGGCAAGAGAGTCACTTAAGCCCAAGAGTTTTGAAGTTGCTGTGAGCTGTGACGCCACAGCACTCTACCCAGGGCAACAGCTTGAGACTCTGTCTCAAAAAAAAAAAAGAAAGAAAGAAATGATAGTAAAGCCATAATGCCCCAATGTTGATTCTTATTTATCTCTTAAATCTATTTTGTTATCAATTTTTTTCTAGACCATGGTGTACACCTATTATATAGAAGCAGTGAAGGAATTGATAGATAAAGGAAATGAATTATGGAGTTGCAGTTAAAAATAATAGCAGGGTTCTAGAGAGGAAGTATGAGATTGAATTTGCTTTGCAAAACAAAATCAGTTATAGGGAGAGAAGAAAGGGAAAGTTTAAAAAAAAAGCTAACATATAAAGAACCACGTGAGTTTTAAGAGACAGTAATTCTTCTCGCTCTGTTAACCAGGCTAGAGTGCAGTGGCCTGATCATGACTGTTGCTTACAATAACCTCAAATTCCTGGGCTCAAGCAATCCTACTGCCTCAGCCTCCATAATAGCTGGAATTACAGGCATGCAGCACCATGCCTGGATCATTTTTTTTTTTTTTTTTTTTTTGCAGTTTTTGGCCGGGGCTGGGTTTGAACCCGCCACCTCTGGCATATGGGGCCAGTGCCCTACTCCTTTGAGCCACAAGTGCCGCCCCTTGGATAATTTTTTGTTGTTGTTGTTGGGGTAGGTTCATACTGTGTTGCTCAGGTTGGTCTTGAACTTCTAGCCTCAAGCAATCCTCCTGCATGGGCCTCCCCAAGTTCTGGGATTACAGGTGTGAGATCACACTCAGCCCCCAAGTATAATAACTTCTTATTATAAATCAGTATATCCTGTGAATCTGGCTTCTTATTTCTACATGCCTCATAAAGTACTTTAGATATCATGGCCCTATATTTTCATTCTACTCAAGACTCATTTCTTTATATTGAACTTTAGGACTGAGATAACAATGTAGCAGGCAGGGGTAGGGTCGGGGGGGGGGGGGATAGTTAAAAAGACTAATCTCTTAGTGGCTGTATGACCTCGTCCTCCCTCCCCCAGCCACCAGTAGATACACCAGTAGATAGGAAGTGACTTGCAGGTGGTAGAAATAGGGATATCAACAGATAAGTTTTCATGGCCACTTCTGTGCTCCCTTATAATTCACAGGTTGAAGTAACAGTGTTAAAAAGAGAAACTCAAAGAAAAATGGAATAGAGTTGGCACATCTGTGATTTGTAAGTGATCATTTTGCATCATTCAGCTTCCTCTTATCTTAACTTTTATTTCTTATTTGCTCTACCCTAACAGAATTGATGGAATCCACAAATACCAAACTATGGACATTGAAGCTGAGTTTAGAGGTGGCAGCTTGGTTTATCTTGCTTATTTTCATCTTGGAGATCCTTCTTATGTGGCTATCCAGCTTTCTTCTTTTCTGGAAGAGTGCCTGGAATGTCTTTGACTTTATTGTTACCATGTTGGTAAGAATAAATATCCTGAGGATTAGTTTAGTGGGATGAGGAATGTGCCTAGTTGAATCAAAAGAACAAGAAAAGCTAACATGGGTGGCACCTGTGGCTCAGTGGGTAGGGTGCCGACCCCATATACCAAGAGTTGGGGGGTTCAAACCTGGCCCCAGCTGAAATGCAACAACAACAACAAAAAATAGCCAGGCGTTGTTGTGGGCACCTGTAGTCCCAGCTACTCGGGAGGCTGAGACAAGAGAATCGCCTAAGCCCAAGAGTTGGAGGTTGCTGTGAGCTGTGTGATGCCACAGCACTCTACCAAGAGTGCTAAAGTAAGACTCTGTCTCTACAAAAAAGAAAAAAAAAGAAACAAAGAAAAAATAAAAGCTAACATGCTTAGGAAACAGGAAGAAACAAATAGAAATTTATCTAACTTCATTCTTTTGGTTATTTTCCTGAAACTAAAAGTCACTCATTGCAGGAATTGTTGGTATTAGGAGCAAGGTGGTCTAACCATAACATCAGCCCTAACAAAAACATCTGCCAGGTTTGGCACCCTTGGCACACTGGTTACAGCTCCAGCCATGTGCACCAAAGTTGGTGGGTTCAAACCTGGCCCAGGCCAGCTAACCAACAATGACAACTGCAACAAAAAATATTTGGGCATTAGGGCAGCGCCTGTAGTCCCAGCTTCTTGGAAGGCTGAGGCAAGAGAATCGCTTGAGACCAAGAGTTTGAGGTTGCTGTGACCTGTGACGAGACTCTACCAAGGGTAACATAGTGAGACTCTATCTCTAGAAAAAAAAAAGTCTGAATAGCAAACCGTTCAGAGAGTGCTATTTAAGGGATAATGCCCAAGGATCTATGAAGAAGAGATGAATAAGGGACAAAAGCTTGGGTGCTTTGGGGCAAATTTCATTTATAATTTGTGTTTTCCACAGTCCCTGCTTCCTGAAATTGTGGTGTTGGGAGGGGTGACAAGCCAGTCTGTGTGGCTCCAGTTTCTGAGGATCTGCCGGGTGCTGCGGTCTCTCAAACTCTTTGCACGATTCCGTCAAATTCGAGTTATTATTTTGGCCCTGGTCAGGGCCCTCAAGGTGATTTGATTGTTACAAGCTAAAGCAGAGGGGAAAAGTGGATAAATACAGGGGTTTAATATTTAATATGAAACAAGTCTGGGTATGTCAAAGAAGGCAACAAAAAGTCCTGTGAAATGTGATTGACAAGAAGGAGCTGGGGATAGTTGCTGTGGTTCAGAAATGACTGGGCTCAGGAGCAAAAGGGAGGATTTGGTGGGGGATTTCCAGGTGGGCTTGACTGGGCTATCAATGGAGTTCAGCCTTGTTTCGCCCATCTCTGACTTGAAGTCATGACCTCTAGAGCATGACCTTCCTCCTGATGTTGCTGCTCATCTTCTTCTACATTTTTGCTGTGACTGGTGTCCACTTCTTCGCAGAGTATACCCGTTCAACTCGCCAGGACCTGGAGTACCACTTGTTCTTCTCGTAGGCAGGGCTGTGGGAAGCCTGGGTGAGGGCAGAGAATTTAGGTAAGAGACCAGGAAGCTTATCCAAAGTATAGTAATTCAAAAAGTATTGTCTATTCCAAGAAATTGGAATAGAACATAAATAAGGAGGAAAAAGTGAAAGCAAACAGTGAGTGGTATTAACTCTAATCTTGGGTAGGGCATCTAGTTCTGCATTTATTCTGGGTTTTGCAAATTCAAACTCCTATCAACCTTTCCCTCCCTCCCTCCCTCCCTTCTCCTTTCTTCTTTCATTACTTCTTTCCTTCTCGCTCGCTCTCTTTCTTTCTTTTCTTTGAGATATGGTCTTGCTCTGTCCCCTGGGCTATAGTGATGTCATCATAGCTCACAGCAACTTCAAATTCCTGAACTCAAGCAATCCTTCTGCCTAGATGTCCCAAGTAGCTGGGACTACAGATGCACACTACACCCAGCTAATTTTTCTGGTTTTTTGTAGAGACAGGATGTCATTTAAAAGTAAAATCCAGGCCAGCTATGGTGGTTCATGCCTGTAATCTTGGCACTTTGGGAGGCCAACATAGGAGGATCCCTTGAGTTTAAGACCAGCCTAAATAAGAGTAAGACGCCATCTCTATTTTTATTTATTTTTGAGACAGAGTCTCACTTTGTTACCCTTGGTGGAGTGTGGTGGCGTCATAGCTCACAGCAACCTCAAACTCTTGGGTTCAAGTGCTTCTCTTGCCTCAGCTTCCCAAGTATCTGGGACTACAGGTACCTGCCACAATGCCCAGCTATTTTTTTTTTTTAGAGACAGGGTCTCACTCTTGGTCAGGTTGGTCTCAAACCTGTGAGCTCAGGAATCCACCTGCGTCAGCCTCCCAGAGTGCTAGGACGACACCATCGTCCTAGCACATCACTACTTTAAAAAAGGGAAAAATTAAGTGGGCATTGTATTGGGCGTCTGTAATCCCAGATAGGTGGGAGGCTGAAGCAAAAGGATTGCTTGAACCTAGGAATCTGAGGTTTCTGTGAGCTAGGCTGATACCTCTAGCCTGGGCTACAGAGTGAGACTCTGTCTCAAAAAAAAGAGAAAAAAGTAAAATCCAGGGGCAGTGCCTGTGGCTCATTGGGTAGGGCGCCAGCCCTATATACTGAGGGTGGTGGGTTCAAACCTGGCCCCAGCTAAACTACAACAAAAGAATAGCCAGGCATTGTGGCGGATGCCCATAGTCCTAGCCACCCCAGAAGCTGAGGCAAGAGAATCGCCCAAGCTTAGGAGTTGGAGGTTGCTGTGAGCTGTGACACCATAGCACTTTACCAAGGGCGATAAAGTGAGACTGTCTCTTTAAAAAAAAAAAAAAATAAAATCCACCTAAGATCTCTATTTAGAAAATACTGATTGCTAGAAGAAAATCAACTTAAATTTAAGTAGATAATCCTATTTATGAATTAAAGCCAATCTTTTTTTTTTGAGACAGAGTCCCCCTATGTTGCCCATGGTAGAGTGCCGTGGCATTACAGCTCACAACAACCTCAAACTCTTGGGCTTAAGAGATTCTCTTGCTTCAGCCTCCTGGGACTGCAGGTGCCTGCCACAACGCCTGGCTATTTTTTTTGTTGTAGTTGTTATTGTTTAGCAGGCTTGGGCTGGGTTCAAACCCGCCAGCCCTGGTGTATGTGGCCAGCACTCTAAGCCCTGAGCTATGAGCACCAAGCCAATTGAATCTAATCTTGTCAGCAACTCTCAGGTTTCTCTTAGACTCTATAAAAATATTGAGTTAGGAAAGTCCTAGAATTCATCTTATACAAGCCATGATATTTTCAATAAATTGTATATGGGGAACTAAAAGGGAAAGAATGAAAATTTATATATCTTCCTAGTAGAGTTTTTATCACATAGTCTCATGAAAGTATCAATTTTTATTAATTTTTAAATAACTTATTAATTTTATAATCTTAAATATTACCTGTTCACAATCTATTCATCATTTTTTAAATAACTATTATTAATTTTATAGTCTTTTTATTTAATTTTATTATCTTAAATACTACCTATTGATAAGCTATTCATCATTATCCATTACTTGGGATCACATATGTCACGTATTCCCTACTTGCCTATCAGTTCATACCAGTGAAATAAATAGAAATGATGTTTGGTAAATTTACGAGTAATCTTCTATTAAGTAGAAACCAAGGAGAAAAGAAGAATGACCTTAGGAAAAATTATATCTCATTGGTGATTCATTCATCTTTTAAAAATTGAATCAATACCTATTTATTGAGTTGTCACTAAGCACCAGGACTAATGGAATATTCATAACAAGGGAAAATTTAATAAAACAATTTCAGAGTGACGAATGGACCAGGCAAAAAGGCTCATGCCTGTAATCCTAGGACTTTGGGAGGCTAAGATGGCAAGATTACTTGAGGCTAGGAGTTTGAGATCAGCCTAGACAACATAGTGAGAACCTGTCTCTGGCGCCTGTGGCTCAAAGGAGTAGGGCGCCGGCCCCATATGCCGGAGGTGGCAGGTTCAAACCCAGCCCCGGCCAAAAACTGCAAAAAAAAAATTAGCTGGAGAAGGTGACACATGCCTATGGTCCCAGTTACTTTGTAACCTGAGGCAGGAAGATCACTTGAGTCTCAGATTTGGAGCTTGCGGTGAGCTATGATCAAGTAACTGCACCCCAGCCTGGGAGGCAGAGGAAGACCCTATCTCAAAAACAAACAAAAAATCCTGAAGAATGATAAGCTAGAAATTTAGTATGGTAGAAGAGGGAGCCAAAATCAGAGCGAATTACAAAGAAATGTTCTTTTATTGCTTTAAAAGTAAGAATGATAACAGTTTCTGAGAGGTTTAGATCTCTACTTCTCTCTATTCACATGCCTTTTACTTTAGTGACCTGATGAATTCCCTGGTGACAGTGTTCATTCTCTTCACCTTGGATCATTGGTATGCACTGCTTCAGGATATCTGGAAAGTGCCTGAAGTTGGCCGCCTCTTCAGCAGCCTGTATGTCATCCTTTGGTTGTTGCTTGGCTCCATTATTTTTCGAAATATTATAGTGGCCATGATGGGTAAGCATAGAGGAGATGAAACTTGGTGGGTAGGGTGGTTGGGAAGAAATTAGTCTGAAAGCTGGCATTGGTGGATTATGGGGAAAGAACCTAGTGCAGCAGGGAGGCTTGGGTCCTGGAATGGATATTTCTCTTGGTTTCTCCCAAGCCAAGTCCTCTCCCCAGGTCTAGTCACTACCATCTCCCAATTCCTAATGGCCCTTTGGTGCAGTTACTAATTTCCAGAATATCAGGAAAGAGCTGAGTGAGGAGATGACACATCTGGAAGTTCAACACAAAGCTGACATGTTCAAGCGTCGGATTATCCAGAGGTCTGATTCCCCATTTTCTTTCTTTATTTTTTTTTTTGAGACAGAATTTCAAGCTGTCACCCTGGGTAGAATGCTATGACATCATAGCTCACAGCAACCTCAAACTCTTGGGCTTAAGCTATTCTCTTGCCTCAGCCTCCCAAGTAGCTGGGACTACAGGTGCCCACCACAATGCCCAGCTATTTTTTGGTTGTAGTTATCATTGTTGTTTGGCAGGCCCAGATTGGGTTCAAGCCCACCAGCTCCAGTGTATGTGGCTGGCATCCTAGCTGCTGAGCTACAGGTGCCAAGCCCCAGCTATTTTTTTTCCTTCCTTTTTAGACACAGAGTCTCGCTTTGTTGCCCTTGGTAGAGTACCGTGGTGTCACAGCTCACAACAACCTCCAGCTCTTGGGCTTAGGCGATTCTCATTCCTCAGCCTCCTGAGTAGCTGGGACCACAGGCACCCGCCACAACGACTGGCTATTTTTTGTTGCAGTTTGTCTGGGGCTGGGTTTGAACCTGCCACCCTCAGTATATGGGGTCGGTGCCCTACTCACTGAGCCACAGGCAGTGCCCCAGCTATTTTTTTTTTGTTGTAGTTATCTTTGTTGTTTTAGCTGGCCCAGGTCATGTTCAAACCCACCAGCCTTGGTGTATGTGGCCTGCGCCCTACCTATTGACCTATGGGCAGCACCTGATTCCCCATATTCAAATCCAACTTTATTTCTCACAGGTTTCCTGAGCTCGTTCCCCATTTTTATTCCTTGGCCTTGACCCCACTTCTGTTTGTGAGAGAATATTTGCTCCCAAGGTTAAGAATTCTCTAGCTCTAGAATAGTGGTTCTCAATCTTCCTAATGTCACAACCCTTTAATACAGTTCCTGTGGGTCATGACTCACAGGTTGAGAACCGCTGCCCTAGAATATTGCCTGATTCTTCACCTGCTGTGGGGACTCCTCCATTCTTTTTTTTTTTTTTTTTTGCAGTTTTTGGCCAAGGCCGGGTTTGAACCCTCCACCTCTGGCACATGGGGCAATCACCCTACTCCTTTGAGCCACAGGCACCACTCTCCTCCATTCTTTTTTTACACCTTGACTACAATTTGTTTTCTCTACTCAGATTTGTTTACTTTCTGATTTGAATTACTATTTTTTTGAGACAGAATCTCACTATATTGCCCTCGGTAGAGTGCCACATAGCTGGGACTACAGGCGCCTGCCACAAGGCCTGGCTATTTTTTGGTTGTAGTTGTTGTTCAGCATGCCAAGGCTGGGTTCAAACCCATCAGCTTCAGTGTATGTGGTTAGTGCCCTAGCCTCCGAGCTACAGGTGCTGAGCCCTGATTTGAATTCTTTAGCTTGGCTGTAGCTCTCTTCACTCTCTTGGTTTTTTTACTTTGCAGGAGACAAAACCTGTCCCCTGAGGCAATCAGGTCAAGCCATAGCAAAATGGATACCAGGTAAGCCGTGTATATGTGAGCTGGGATTAAACATGTGAAAGAGGAGAGTGTAGAAAACCAAAGATGAAGATTGGTTTTTTTTTGTTTGTTTTTTTTTTTGAGACGGAGCCTCAAGCTATCCCCCTGGGTAGAGTGCCATGGCATCACAGCTCATAGCAACCTCCAACTCCTGGGCTCAATCGAGTCTCCTGCCTCCGCCTCCCAAGTAGCTGGGACCGCAGGCGCCCACCACAACACCCAGCCATTTTTTGGTTGCAGCCATTATTGTTGTTTTGGCGGGCCTGGGCTGGGGATTCGAACCCGCCACCTTAGGTGTACGTGGCTGACGCCTTAGCCGATTGAGCCACAGGAACCGAGCCATGATGAAGATTGGTTTTAAGAGAGAATTCATTCAGCAACTATTTGATTTTAAAAGAGAATTCAAGGCTTAGCGCCTATGGCTCCAGTGGCTAAGGAGCCAGCCACATACACCTAAGGTGGTGGGTTCGAATCCAGCCCAGGCCTGCCAAACAAGAATGATGGCTGCAACCAAAAAATAGCCGGGCGTTGTGGTGGGCACCTGTGGTCCCAGCTACTTGGGAGGTGGAGGCAGGAGACTCACTTGAGCCCAGGAGTTGGAGATTGCTGTGAGCAGTGATGCCATGGCATGCTACCCAGGGGACAGCTTGAGGCTCTGTCTCAAAAAAAAAAAAAAGAAAAGAGAATTCATTCATTCAGTAACTATTTATTGTAGTCTGTTGAATGGTGGCCCCCAAAATGATATGTCCGTGTCCTAATTCCCCAGAACCTGTGAATGTGACCTAATTTGGAAAGGTCTGTGCAGATGTGATTAAGTTAAGGATCTGGAGATAATGGCTTGGCGCCTGTGGCTCAAATGGCTAAGGCGCCAGCCACATACACCTAAGGTAGCGGGTTCAAATCCAGCCCGGACCCACCAAACAACAATGACGGCTGCAACCAAAAAATAGCCAGATGTTGTGGCAGGCGCCTGTGATCCCAGCTACTTGGGAGACTGGTACAGGAGACTCGCTTGAGCCCAGGAGTTGGAGGTTGCTGTGAGCTGTGAAGCCACGGCACTCTACCCAGGGGGATAGCTTGAGGCTCTGTCTCAAAAAAAAAAAAAAAAAGGTTCTGGAGATAAGATCATCCTGGATTATCCAAGTGGGCCCTAAATGTAATAACAGAGATATAAAAGACAGAAGAGAAGACAGACATAGAGAATGGAAGGGAATATGAAGATGGAAATAAAAGATTGGAGTGTTGTAGTCACAAGCCAAGGGAAGTTGAAGAATGCCAGGGAGCTGCCAGAAGGTAGAAGAGGCAAGGAACCGTCTTCCCTAGAGACTCCAGAGGGAGAATGGCCCTACCAACCTTCATTTCAGACTTCTAGCCTCCAGAACAATATATTTCCATTGTTTTAAGCCACAAAGTTTATGCTAATTTGTTATGACGGCCACAAGAAATTAACACAAATACTTTTAATGAAAAGGATATTATTCTAGATCCTAAGTATTTAATAGTGGGCAAAAGAGCAGAAGAAGAAATAAGAAACTCACTCATCCATTAAGAAATAATTATTGGCTTGGCTCCTGTAGCTCAAGCAGCTAAGGCGCCAGCCACATACACCAGAGCTGGTGGGTTTGAATCCAGCCCAGGTCTACCAAACAGCAATGACAATTACAACCAAAAAATAGCCAGGCGTTGTGGCAGGTGCCTGTAGTCCCAGCTGCTTGGGAGGCTGAGGCAAGAGAATCACTTAAGCCCAGGAGTTGGAGGTTGCTGTGAGCTGTGATGTCATGGCACTCTACCCAGGGTGACAGCTTGAGGCTCTGCCTAAAAAAAAAAATTTTTAAAAAAGAAAAAATTATTGAATATTTAGGTGCTTAGGATGTATCTGTGAACAAAATAGACAATAATGCCATTGTTATTGAGCTTACAAAGTAGTAGGGGTAAAGAGATAATAAAGTGAACATATTAAATAAGTAATATGTTAAAATGTAAGCATTTTGGAAAAATTAGAAGTAGAATAGATTAGAGGGGAATAGAGGTAGAGGGTACGGATTACAGATGGGTTGTGATTTTACTTTATTTTATGATATTTATTTATTTAGAGACAGAGTTTTACTCTGTTGCCCAGGCTAGGGTACCACGGCATCGTCCTAGCTCACAGCAACCTCAAACTCCTGGGTACGGGTGATCCTCCTGGTCAGCCTCTTGAGTAGCTAGGACTACAGGTGACCACCATAACACTAGGCTAATTTTTCTATCTTTTAGTAGAGAGGGGGCTCTTGTTCTTGTTCAGGCTGGTCTCAAACTCCTGAGCTGAAGCAGTCATCCTCCTTCAGCCACCCAGAGTGCTAGGGTGTGAGCCACCACACCCAGCCAGAGTTGTACTTTTAGACAGGATAATCAGGATGGCCTTATTGAAGGGGCAAAGGCTTGAAAGAGTTAAGGAATTACAGTGTGAATATCTATTGGAGAAATATTTTAGGCAGAGGGAACAGCTAGTACAAAAGTCCTAAGCCAGAAGCATGCCTGATATGTTTGAGAAATAGCAAAGAGGCCATAATGACTGGAGCTGGGTGAACAGGGGGAAGAATGATGGGAGATAAGGTCACGTAGGTAATGGGAACTCCATCCTGTAGAGCTATGGGGGTCATTGTAGGGACTTTTGGGGAAATGGCAAGAACAGAAGAATGACATAAAGTGACTTACATTTGGCTCAGCACCTGTAGATCAGTGGGTGGGGCGCCAGCCACATAGACTGGAGCTGGCAGGTTCAAATCCAGCCCTGGCCTGGCAAACAATGACAACTACAACCAAAAAATAAAAATAGCTCGGTCTTGTGGTGGGCACCTGTACTCCCAGTACTTGGGAGGCTGAGGCAAGAGAATCTCTTAAGCCCAAGAGTTTGAGATGCCACAGCACTCTACCTTGGGTGACAAAGTTAGACTGTCTCAAAAAAAAAAAAAAAAGGAACTTACATTTAAGAAGGATTACTCTGGTTGCCATTTTGATGATAGACTATAGAAGAACTCAAGGGAAAGAGCAAAGAGGCAATGCTACTGTCCAGGCAAGAGATGAGATCACCAAGAGATGCTACCAGTGAGTTAGTGAGAAAAGATAAATTTTGAAGGTAGAGTCAACAGGATCTCTTTTTTAAAAAATTTTAAGGCTCGGCGCCTGTGGCTCAAGTGGCTAAGGCACCAGCCACATACACCTAAGGTGGTGGGTTCAAATCCAGCCCGGGCCCACCAAAAAACAATGATGGCTGCAACCAAAAAAATAGCCGGGTGTTGTGTCGGGCGCCTGTGGTCCCCGCTACTTGGGAGGTTGAGGCAGGAGACTCGCTTGAGCCCAGGAGTTAGAGGTTGCCGCGAGCTGTGATGCCATGGCACTCTACCCAGGGGGACAGCTTGAGGCTCTGTCTCAAAAAAAAAAAAAAAAATTTTAATTATGGGTGCTTAAATAGTTGTGTGTCTTTCTTTTTTTTTTTTATTTACTATTTTATTTTATTTTATTTTATTTTTGAGACAGAGTCTAAAGCTGTCTCCCTGGGTAGAGTGCTGTGGCATCACAGCTCGCAGCAACCTCCAACTCCTGGGCTCAAGCGAGTCTCCTGCCTCCACCTCCCAAGTAGCTGGGACCACAGATGCCCGCCACAACATCCAGCTATTTTTTGGTTGCAGCCGTCATTGTTGTTTTGGTGGGCCCGGGCTGGATTCAAACCCGCCACCTTAGGTGTATGTGGCTGGCGTCTTAGCCACTTGAGCCACGGGTGCTGAGCCAGTTGCGTGTCTTTCTAGGGTACATGCAATATTTTGATACAGGCCTGTAATGTGAATTAATCAAATCATGATAATTGGGGTATTCATCACTTCAGACATTTAACTTTTTTTGTATTAGCAACATTCCAATTCTACTCTTTTAATTACTTTAATGTATACCCAAATGTATTGTTGATTATAGTTACTTTGTTATACTATCAAACATTATTCATTTTATATCTAACTATATTTTTGCACCCATTAACCAACTGCCACTTTATCCCCTCTTCCCCACTACCCTTCCCAGCCTCTGGTAACCATCATTCTACTCTCTGTCTCCATGAGAGAAATTTTTTTTTTTTTTTGAGACAAAGTCTTACTTAGTTGCCCTCAGTAGAGTGCTGTGGCTATCACAGCTCACAACAACCTCAAACTCTTGGGTTTAAGCAATTCTCTTGCCTCAGCCTCCCAAGTAACTGGGACTATAGGTGCCCACCACAATGCCTGGCTATTTTTTTGTTGTAGTTGTCATTATTGTTTAACAGGCCTGGGCCGGGTTCAAACCCACCAGTCCCAGTGTATGTGGCTGGCTGGCCACTGAGCTACAAGGTGCTGAGCCAGCAATTTTTTTTTTTTTTTAAATATTTAGTTCTCATAGGCCTGGTGTAGTGGCTCATGCCTATAATCCTTATACTCTGGCAGGCCGAGGCAGGTGGATAGCTTGATTTCATGAGTTCAAGACCAGCCTGAGCAAAAGCAAGACCTTGTCTCTACTAAAAATGGGAAAACTGAGGCAAGAGGATTACTTGAGCCCAGGATTTGGAGGTTGCTGTGAGCCATGATGCCATGGCACTCTACCCCGGGCAACAGCTTGAGACGCTGTCTAAAAAAAAATTTGTTCTCATGTATGAGTGAAAACACATGAAATTTGTCTTTCTGTGCTTGGCTTATTTCACTTCAGTGTTGTCTGGTTCTTCTATGTTGTTGCAAACGGGAGGATTCATTCTTTTCTTTTTTTGGGGGGGGGACAGAACCTCAAGCTGTCACCCTGGGTAGAGCGCCATGGCATCACAGCTCATAGCAACCTCCAACTCCTGGGCTCAAGCAATCCTCTTGTCTCAGTCTCCTAAGTAGCTGGAACTACAGGCACCTGCCATGATGCTCAGCTAGTTTTTCTATTTTAGTAGAGAGCGGTCTCACTCTTGCTCAGGCTGGTCTCTAACTCCTGAGCTCAAGCAATCCACCCACCTCTGCCTGCCAGAGTGCTGGGATTACAGGTGTGAGCCACCGGGCTGGCCCTGTGTATACTTCACTTTCTATAGTGGTTACACTAATTTACATTCCTATCAACAGTATACAAATGTTCCTTCCCTTTTCTGCACATCCTCACCAGCATTTGTTGTTGCCTATCTTTTTGATAAAAGCCTTCATTCTGTCACCAGGGTTTCTTTTTTTTTTTTGAGACAGAGTCTCAAGCTGTTGCCCTGGGTAGAGTACCATGGCATCATAGCTCACAGCAACCTCCAATTCCTGGGCTCAAGTGATTCTCCTGCCTCTGCCTCCCAAGTAGATGGGACTACAGGCGCCTGCCACAACACCTGGCTATTTTTTGGTTGCAGCCGTCATTGTTGTTTGGTGGGCCTGGGCTAGATTCAAACCCGCCAGCTCAGGTGTATGTGGCCAGCACCTTAGCCGCTTGAGCCAAGTGCTGAGCCTATCACCAGGGTTTCTTGATGAACTTGATGTGGGAGGAAAGAGTTAAGGATAACATACTGAGGATGATCAAGGTTGGAAGTATCCAGGATTGGAGTTTGGGAGTAATTTGGTCCTCATTACCTATGTCCAAGGTTTGGAGTTTGGCCAGGGCTGAGAAGAGACTATTGAAAGAACTATTGTATCTTGTAAATATTTTTGAAACCATAAAATTTCTCCTTTCAGCTAGGGGTGGTGGCACATGCCTGTAAGCCCTCAGCCATTTAGGAGGCTGAGATGGGAGGATCCCTTGAGTCCAGGAGTTTGAGTCCAATCTGGACAACATAGTGAGACCTCATCTCTAAAAAAAAAAGAAAGATTTTTTTTCCTTTCACTTACAGTAGACCAAGTCGACAAATGGTATCTTCAGAGTTATCAGAAGCTTATGAAGAAGAGTTTAAAACAAATGAAGCGGAAGAGGCTGTAGATGATTTCAAATCCATTGATACCAAAGAGGAGACAATAGGAGTATCAAAAACAGAAGAGATATCGTCAAAAGAAAAATACCCGCTTTCCTTCTCTTCCTCCTCCACATCTTCCTCTTCTTCCTCCTCTTCTGAATCCAGATATACTGAACAGATTGGTGAGTAGAAGAGTTTCTTCTTTCTTCTTCCTCTTTATGAGACATCCCAATCTTAAAAGGAGCTTTCCTATTTTATCTACTTTCCAATTTTCTCTATCACTCTGATTTTCTGGTCTTTTTTTTTTTTTTGTGCTTCTTAATTTCTCCCTGTATTTCTCCTTCACCTTGGATAAATGTGGCTGTGGCCCTCTCTGTTCATTGTAAAAAATAATCTGTTGGTGGGGAGGCGCCTGTGGCTCAAAGGAGTAGGGCGCTGGCCCTATGTGCCGGAGGTGGCAGATTCAAACCCAGCCCTGGCTAAAAACTGCAAAAAAAAAGAATCTCTTGGTGATGTACTCTTTTTTTTTTTTTTAAGAGACAGAGTTTCACCTTGTCACCATGGGTAGAGTATTATGGCGTCACAGCTCACAACCTCCAACTCCTGGGCTTAGGTGATTCTCTTGCCTTAGCCTCCCAAGTAGCTGGGACTACAGGCACCCACCACAACTCCCAGCTATTTTTTTGTTGCTGTTTGGCCAGGGCCAGGTTCAAATCCCCTACCCTTGGCATATGGGGCCAGTGCCCTACCCACTGAACCACAGACACCACCCAGTGATGTACTGTTTTGCCTCCCTACTTCCTGTTTCCTCTTCCATCCCCATGTTCCCACCCATACCATAGGCTTTTTCATCTCTTACCAAACTTTACCTAATCTCCACATGTTTTAATGAACATTCCTTCCTACAGAGAAATTAGACTGGGAAACTCTTGTGCACCAGAATCTGCCTGGGTTAATGGAAATGGACCAAGATGACCGTGTTGTTTGGCCCAGAGATTCACTCTTCCGCTATTTTGAGTTGCTAGAAAAACTTCAGTATAACCTAGAAGAGCGTAAGAAATTGCAGGAGTTTGCAGGTATGAAGTTAAGGCAGCCATGGGGGCTTGGAGTTAAGTACATGGAGAAAAACTGTGTGGACATACAGTTCGTGTACAATTTAAAATAGTTTAACATGGTGAATTGCACACGAACTTTATGGACATCATGTATATATGTATATATATATATGTATGTACACACATGCATATATCATAGCTAGCTGAGGAAGAAGGTGTCCATTACTCTGTCATCTCAGGTTCTCAATTTCTGCCTCACAGATAAAGGCAAATTCTTGATATCTCACATTCTGGATCAGTGTTCCAACACTTAGAAAAAAACTAGAAACTGCTTCTCCAGCAGGGGACGCCCAAGTTCCCTGAGATCTGGGAGCTTAGGACAATGTGGGCCATTGCTTCGTTTGGGCAGCCAACCCTTCCGTACATGTTCCTTCTCTTTGAAGGCCACATTTCAGATTTGAACAGCAGGGCCTTAGGCTCAAGTTGTACAGCTGCAGGGATCAAGACAGGGAGCAGAAAGCCCACAAGCACCCACTGCCCCAGCCCCCAAAGAGATTTATGAATTACAGATACTCTTCCTTTCATCCCTCCTAGTCTTAGCCTCAATGGAGAGAAGTATATGATTTAAATAGTTTGATGTAAGCTCAGAACTGTTTGCTAGACATTATTTCCCCTAAATTTTACCACTTAGAGATTACTTCGGATTAATAAAATTTTCCTTTAAAAGTAACAAAATAAAACAAACAAGAATTAGGGGCATTTTTTTTTAACAGTTTAATATAGATTGGTGTTACCTTATATCTGGTTGAAAGACTATGGATTAGTCTTCCTTATATCTGGTTGAAATTAACTCAGTGAGAGAATAATGGAATTAGGGAGGAAGACTCTGTGTGTGTGTGTGTGTATATGTGTACAGTGGGCAAAGGTAGGCAATAAGGAATTTATAACATAGGAACCTAGAATTTAGTGCAGGATGTCAAAGACAGATTTTTCTTACTTCAAAATGTTGCCTAAGGTTCATCTTTCTCCTTCTAATTACTCTCAGTCCTACTTTCCCAATTGTTCTCTGGGAACAGGGTGAAAGGGAGGAGACTATAGCAAGGGAGGACACAGCTTCTTTAATCCCAGTTATCTTATCTATGGCAAAGAGTACACAGAGACTTACCTGGCTTCACTTAGTAAAGAGTTGTGTGGGAACCTAGAACCCAGAAAAGCGGGTCCTAACCAGACATTTATATGTTCGAATATTCTCAATTCTCCAGCCTCACAGTCTGTTTCCTTTATAGTGCAGGCACTGATGAACTTTGAAGATAAGGAAAGTTGATGATGGATGGCTTCAATCTCTTTGACCCCAGCAAAAGATAATGAAGAGTGTAGCTGGAAATAAAGAATTCAGAATATAAGTGTCTAATAAATACTGCTAGTAGTTGTTCTATGGTCTGTCTCTGAGGGAGGATATACTGAAAGACATAAGACCAGTGGAGCCTGTCTGTGCCCTTGACTTTCTACTCTTTTTTTTTAAGATGGAGCCTCAAGCTATCCCCCTGGGTAGAGTGCCATGGCATCACAGCTCACAGCAATCTCCTGGGCTCAAGCGAGTCTCCTGCCTCAGCCTCCCAAGTAGCTGGGACCACAGGTGCCTGCCACAACGCCCAGCCATTTTTTGGTTGCAGCCATCATTGTTTGGCGGGTCCGGGCTGGGGATTCAAACCAGCCACCTTAGGTGTACGTGGCTGGCGCCTTAGCCGATTGAGCCACAGGCGCCGAGCCTGACTTTCTACTCTTTCCATAGCTCCTGAGTCTGACTCTTCTCTTGACTTTTATCATTTTAGCTCCCACCCTTTCTGTAGCCTCTACTTCCTGATAGAGTAATTTCACACTCTCCCTCCCTGATGAGTAGGCAGACTCCTCTGTGGGAGTAAGGAGATCCTCAGAGCTGTTAGTGTAACTAATTGAGAAGTATTGTTTCCATTGCCCATTCTACTAAGGTTGCTTCTCTTGTGCACCATTAACTTTAATTGGACATCATTTTTACCTGTTTCAGAGCCAAAAGAGTCCTTTTATTCCATTTCTTTGCCATATTTCAGGGCTGCGTTCATATCAATAAGGGTTCCACAGAGTTTTAGTATTAGAAGAGACCTCAGAATTAATCTATCTCTGCTATCTAACATAGCAAGAACTCCTTTTAGAATGCCACTGAACACTCTGAGAGGCTGAGGTGGGTGGATCACTTGAGCTTAGGAGTTTGAGACCAGCCTAAGCAAGAGAGACCCCGCCTTTAAAAATATCTGGGCTCTGTGGCTGGAGCCTATAGTCTCAGCTACTCAGGAGGCTGAGGCAAGAGAATCACTTGAGCCTCAGAGTTTGAGGTTGCTGTGAGCTGTGACACCATGGCACTCTACCAAGGGCAACAAAGTAAGACTGTGTCTCGAAAAAAAGAAAAGAGTTCCACTGATAGGAAGATTACCTAGCTGATGCTCATTGTTTCTAGTTATTGGGGATTTTTTATCTGGAAGGTAGGATAACTCAAGTCTTTAGAAATATTTACTATTAAAAATTCTATCACTTGGGTGGGGCCTGTGGCTCAAGGGAGTAGGGCGCCAGCCCCATATGCCAGAGGTGGTGGGTTCAAACCCAGCCCTAGCCAAAAACTGCAAAAAAAAAAATAATAATAATAATAATTCTATCACTTATTGAGTGTTTAACAGGTATGAAGATATTGATATATATAGTATTAATGTATGCTATATAGAGAGTATGTGTGTTTATTTCATAAAATAATTTTGTGTGGAAGATAACACCTGAGGCTTAAAGAAGTTAAGTAAGTTCAGTAACTTGCCCAAAGGCACATACCAAGCAAGAGACAGAAATAAGATTCTTTTTTTGTTTTTTTTTCTTCCCCCCGACAGTCTCACTGTGTTGCCCTCAGTAGAGTGCTGTGGTGTCACAGCTCACAGCAACCTCAAACTCTTGGCCTTAAGTATTCTCTAGCCTCAGCCTCCCAAGTAGCTGGGACTACAGGCACCTGCCACAATGCCTGGCTATTTTTTCTATTGTAGTTGTTGTTTAGCAGACCTGGGCTGGGTTTGAACCCATCAGTCCTAGTGTATGTGGCCAGTGCCCTAACCACTGAGCTATGGATACCAAGTCCCAGAATTAAGATTCTAACCCAGGTTTAAATCCTGAATCTAGAAAAATTCATTTTAAACCATTTAAACAATAAAATAGCTTACTGGAAAGTTCAAAGGTAGTACAGCTTCAGGATTGATTTAATATAAAAATTCAATATTAGAGCTGTGGTTGTGTTTTCTCTGTAAATCTTTTTCTCTCTCCTCTGCTGTGTCCTTGTTATCCTCAGACTGGCTTCGCTCAGGTAGTCAGATAATTTTCTTAAGCTCTTAGGCTTATATGTGTATTCACATTCAGGGGATGAGAGATGGTACCTCCTTTCTCAGTCATTGAACAAATCTTCTGAGCTTTGGGTCAGAATAATGGTTATTCTTGGAGTGAAGATACTGACGAGGAGGAGGCATGACGACCCTGGAGTGTTGGAATGTTTTATATAACATTATAACATTGATCTGCATGGTGGGTACACAGATATATATAGATGTAAAAAATCAACAAACTATACACTTAAGATTAGGGTATTAACGGTATGTAAGTCAAACCACACACACACTCTAATTGAACCAAGAAGTTAGGTCATATGGTCACATACTCCTGACCAATTATAGAGGTAAGGTGGATGTGATGGAATCACTATTCAAAGCTTTCTCCTGGAACTGGAGGTAGGGTCACACTCAACCTCAAGTAAGGGCTGCTGCCTGAATGGGGAGGGGACGAATGGATGAAAAAGAGGCAACTATAAGTCCTCCATCTTAGTCATTACCTAAGCATATGTCTGGCCAAAAGACCAAGATAGGGAAAATGAAAATGAATTACATGTCCAGGATAGGGAAATCCTTGGAGAAGGAAAGTAGATTAGTGGTTGCCAGGGACTTGGGGGGCGGGTAGGAATTGGGACTGGTATGCAGTTTCTTTTTGAGATGATGGAAATGTTTTGGAATTACTGGTTGATAGTTCTACAATATAACAAATATACTAAAAAAACACTGAATTGCATACTTTAAAATGGTGAATTTTGTGTGAATTATATCCCAGTTTTTAAAATGAAGTAAATAAAGATTATTTAAAACTAAGAAACATTATATTTCAGGGAGAATTATTTTAGTCATTCCTCATAAAATGAAGAACAAAAGAAAAAAAAAATTTTTTTTTTTGAGACAGACCCTCAAGCTATCCCTCTGGGTAGAGTGCCATGGCATCACAGCTCATAGCAACCTCCAACTCCTGGGCTTAAGCGAGTCTCCTGCCTCCACCTCCCAAGTAGCTGGGACCACAGGCGCCTGCCACAATGCCCGGCCATTTTTTGGTTGCAGCCATCATTGTTGTTTGGCGGGCCCGGGGCTGGGGATTTGAACCTGCCACCTTAGGTGTACGTGGCTGGGGCCTTAGCCGATTGAGCCACAGGCGCCAAGCCAGAAAAATGTTTTAAAAATAAATTTCCAGTCTGAGCAAGAGTAAGACCCTGTCTCTACTAAAAATAGAAAAACTAGGCCAGGTACAGTGGCTCATGCCTGTAATCCTAGCACTCTGGGAGGCCAAGCTGCGTGGATTGCTTGAGCTCACAGGTTTCAGACCAGCTTGAGCCAAAGCAAGACCCTCGTCTCTAAAAATAGCCAGACATTATGGCGGGCACCTGTAGTCCCAGTTACTCAGGAGGCTGAGGCAAGGGAATCACTCAAGCCCGAGAGTTTGAGGTTGCTGTGAGCTGTGACACCACGACACTCTAACCAGGACAACTGAGCAAGACTGTCTCAAAACAAAAACAAAAATCACTTAAATATATAACATTGTAACATTGTAGTAGAAAAGGCTCCCTGTCACAAGAAATGTGGCATAAATATTTGGAAAGAACTTAAAATACTATTTTTAGGCACAACTGTGTACCCAAAGGAAGCAACTAGAATTAGAGATAACAAAAGATTTCCATTTTATACTATCAGAAGAAAAGAGGGTTGGAGACATGGAGACAGAAACCTGGGAAACTTTCTCCCTAAGAGGGGGAAGTAGAGTCTGTAAAGGAGCATGAGAAGGAATAGCTGAAGAGGCAGAAAGATAATCGTTCCACAGCACTGTCCCCAGAATCAAGACAGAATTTCAAGAAAGAAATGCTCCAGTAAGATCTGGATAGGAGCATCCAATGATCCTGGCAATTAGAATTCAATAAACATAGTAAAACCAGAAGGAAGCATTATTTCATAAATCTTACGCATGCTAGCAACAAAGAAGATGCTCTTGAGTAGCTCTGCTCAAAGTGTGGTCTACGGACCAGCAGAAATGGCTTCACACAGTCACTTGTTAAAAATGTAGAATGTTAGGCTCTATCCCCCAGGCCTATTGAATTAGGTGATATATATGTACGTTAAAGATTCAAAAGCACTGTTTTATAGGTATTTGGTGGATATTCCCTCCTGACTTTGTATAGCTGACTTCCTCCAGTGGTCTGTGTACTCTGCCTCTTTTTTTTTTTTTTTTTTTTGAGACAGAGTCTCACTATATCACCCATGGTAGAGTGCTGTGGCCTCACGGCTCACAGCAACCTCTTAACTCTTGGCCTTAGGCGATTCTCTTGCCTCAGCCTCCCAAGTAGCTGGGACTGCAGGTGCCTGCCACAACACCTGGCTATTTTGTTGTTGTTGTTGTTGCAGTTGTCACTGTTGTTTAGCAGGCCTAGGCCAGGCTTGAACCCGCCTGCCTCAGTGTATGTGGCCAGCGCCCTACCCATTGAGCTACCACCCCCGCCTCTTATTCCTTTCTCTATTGTTTTTTTTTTTTTTGAGATGGAGCCTCAAGCTAACCCCCTGGGTAGAGTGCCATGGCATCACAGCTCATAGCAACCTCCAACTCCTGGGCTCAAGCGAGTCGCCTGCCTCCGCCTCCCAAGTAGCTGGGATCACAGGCACCCGCCACAATGCCCGGCCATTTTTTGGTTGCAGCCATCATTGTTGTTTGGCGGGCCCGGGCTGGGGATTCGAACCCACCACCTTAGGTGTATGTGGCTGGCGCCTTAGCCGATTGAGCCGCAGGCACTGAGCCAATCTGGTTTAGTTTTACTGGAATGGAAGTTTATTCTTTTTTTTTTGAGACAGAGTCTCACTATTTTGCTCTCAGGGTGCCGTGGAGTCACAGCTCACAGCAACCTCAAATTCTTGGGCTTAAGTGATTCTCTTGTTTCAGCCTCCCAAGTAGCCAGGACTCTAGGCACCTGCCACAATGCCTGGCTATTTTTTGGTGTAGTTGTCAGTGTTGTTTGGTAGTCCCAGGCCAGGTTCCGGACCGGGTTCAAACCTGCCAACCCCGGTATATGTGGCCAGTGCCCTAGCCGCTGAGCTACGGGTGCTGAGCCTGGAATGGAAGTTTATTCAACAAATATTTGTTGAGTTCCTTTGTTCCAGACATTGTGCTAGGCACTTGGGATACACCAACAAACAGGCAAGAATGAAATCCTGCCTATACTAACTAATTCCTCTTAAGATCGCCTATTTTTTTTTTTTTTTGAGACAGAGTCTCACTTTTCTGCCCTTGGTAGAGTGCCGCAGCATCATAGCTCACCACAACCTCAAACTCTTGGGTTCAAGCAATTCTCTTGCCTCAGCCTCCCAAGTAGCTGTGACTACAGGTGTCTACCCCAATGCATGGCTATTTTTAGAGACAGGGGTCTCACTCTGGCTTAGGTTGGTCTCTAATTTCTGAGCTCAAGCAATCCACCTGCCTCAGCCTCCTGGAGTGCTAGGATTACAGGCATGAGCCACCTCACCTGGCCTAAGATCACCAAATAAAAAGATGGTGCATCTTACAAGAGTACATGTGAAACTTACTAAATGTAGAATATGAATGTCCTAACACAATAACTAAGAAAAGGCCATGAAGGCTATGTTAACCAGTTCGATGAAAATATTTCAAATTGTATATAAAACCAGCACATTGTAAAAAAGAAAGAAAGAAAGAAAGAAAAGATGCTCCTTTGATTGCCAAAAAAAGACTTCTGTGAAGACATTCATTGTATCTCCTCCTATTTATTAAAAAGATCATCCTTCCAGCAGCCCAGAGCCATGAGATAACTGATGAAAAACAAAAACAAGCAAAACTTGTTGCTTGGCTCAGCACCTGTAGCTCAGCAGCTAGGGCACCAGCCACATACAGCAGGGCTGGTGGGTTTGAACCTGGCTTGGGCCTGCCAAACAATGACAACTACAACCACAAAAAAATAGCCGGGCATTGTGGCAGGCACCTATAGTCCCAGCTACGTGCTCTGAGCCCCTTTTATAATTAATAAATATTTGGAAGGAGATACTTTGAGGTTATGGAAATATCTTGTTTTTCCTCAAACTTTTGCCTACTAATTTTAGCTTTCATTAGTAGATCTTGTTTGCAGTATTTACTACTGTGGTGTTACATTTCATTTCCCCAGTATTTATTAATTGGAATTCCTTGGTAAAGAAGAATTGTCTCTTCTTTGAGGTGAACATTTTAAGTCTATACCTGGGTGGAAGCAACAGACTCATCACCATGAGAGTTCTTATCCTCTATAATGTAGGCCAGAAACAAAAGAGTAAAATGAATTTCTTTATTTAACAAAGTTTTTTTTTGTGTGTGTGGTTTTTGGCCCAGGGCCAGGTTTGAACCTGCCACCTCTGGTATGTGGGGCTGGTGCCCTACTCCTTTGCACCACAGGTGCCACCCCTAACAAAGTTTTTGTTTAATACCATGTGCCAATAACTGTGTTAAACATAAGGCATAGTCTCTGCTCTAAAGCGTATAGTCTAATCTAATGGAAGATGACACTTATGTGTCCATATTGAGGACTAGGTGGAGTCCTCTGATTAGCATATTTCCCCCATAAGGATACTTTGACTGACTCATCTCCTGTTTTTCTCTCTCTCTCTTTCTTTTTTTTCTTTTTTTTTTTTTTTTTTGAGACACAGTCTTGTTTGTTACCTAAGCCAGGCCAGGCCAGAGTGCAAGTGCAGCTAATTGTAACTTCAAACTCCTAGACTCGAGCAATTCTCTTGTCTCAGCCTCATGAATAGCTAGGACTAAAGACATGTACCACCATGCCCAGCTAATTTTTCTATTTTTTGTGGAGATAGGGCCTAGCTCTTGTTAAGGATAATCTTAAACTCGCCAATGTTGCCTGGCCTGTCTTTTCTTTCTTTTTTCTTTTTTGTAGTTTTTGGCTGGGGCTGGGTTTGAACCCACCACCTCTGGTATATGGGGCTGGCGCCCTGCTCCTTTGAGCCACAGAACCACCCCTGGCCTGTCTTTTCAATGAAGAAAAATAACCTCTTCTTCTAATATGTGCCTATTCCTTACCTTTTCTACCCAGAGATCTTGACTCCTTCACTTCTTCTTCCCAAATCTCATACAAATTTCTCTTATTGGTCAACTGTCACAAGGAACCATACAAATAAAGAAATTCTGGGAAATGAATTCCAGTTTGGCTACACGGACAAAGTTCAAAACCACCATAGATCATTTTGACCATCATACCTTCATTGCATTTTTCTCTTCCTTTGCCAATAAGACAAGACCATCTGGAGGTTTTTCTTCCGATTGCTTTCCCTCCATTTTTGTGGC
The DNA here is from genome assembly GCA_963574575.1 of Galagoides demidoff. NCBI lineage: Eukaryota > Metazoa > Chordata > Mammalia > Primates > Galagidae > Galagoides > Galagoides demidoff. The sequence continues at coordinate 25,804 of CAUYQV010147242.1, forward strand.
TAGGCATCTACTTCCCAACCTTTATTTGGTCCTCAGCCATTTTTGCTTCTTACTCTTAACTAGTTTCATCTATTTTTATTATTTCAACTACTATCTGTATGCTAATAACTTTTTTTTAGGATACATTAAAATTTGGTTTAATGATTCTTTGCCACATTAAAAAAAATCACACTTGTAGTGAATGAACAAGAAACATTTTTACAGTAGCAATAGGCTATTATTTTTAACTACCATCCCATGAATTCATAGGGAAGAGGTTCCAGTAGCTCAGGGAGGCACCTTGCCATTGAATGTGACAAAGCGTTGATTGACTTTTGAATTCATGGGAAATAGGTTCCAGCACCTTGTATTACTGTTATTACATGGGGTCTAATTGGTTATCCTGTCTGCTATACTGTACACCTATTATGCCATGAGCTCATGGGGGAATAAATAGGTTCTTGCACCTAAAAGCATGGGTCCACAGGTACTCCTGTGTGCTATGTTATCTGCTTTATGCCATGAATTCATAGGGAATGGGTTTCAGGAGCTCAGGCTCCTTTCCATTGGTTCTCACAGAGTGGGCGTCTCTGGGTGGAGCAGGCTGGTGCTTCAGGTGAACCCAGGTACATTTCTCTTTGGCTTTCTTTTTTTTCCAATCATTTTCCTTCACATGTTTCAGGAAG